>JAKFHU010001620.1:0-18139 GCA_023783475.1 Daubentonia madagascariensis | reverse complement strand
AAAAAAAAAACATTTTTTTTAAAAATCTTAAGGGGGACCCCCCCCATTGTTTTTGGGGAGGTTTTTTCATTGACTGAAAAAAAATCTTTAGGGTGGTGCCCCCCAAACCATATTTTTTTTAATTTCTCTATTTCTTTAAATTTTTGCCCTTTTTTCCCCTTTTTAAATTTCTTTCCTTTACAAATTTTTTTGGGTTTTTAATTTTTTTTTCTTTTTTTTTTATTTTCTTTTGAGGGGGAAACCCTTTTTGGGGGGCTTTTTTTATTTGAAAACTTTTTTTTTTTTTTTTTCTGGGGTTTTTTAAATTGCTAAAAAAAAACTTCCCTTTTTAAAATTTTTGGGTTTTTTTTTTTGGGGGGGCCGGGGGTTGTGTTTAGCTCATCCCAAAAATTTTCTTACCCCCTTTTGGGGGGGGCTGGGGGCAGGGGGGATTTGTTTGGGAAAACCCCAAAAAAAATTTGGGGTTTTTGGAAAGTAAAAGTTTACGATGGGGGGCCCCATTTTTTTATTTTTCCCCCAAAGGGAAAAAAAAGGAAAGATTTCTGTCTCAAAAAAAAAAAAAAAAAAATTTTTTTTGGGGGGTTCCCCTGGGTTTTTGGTATGTTTGTTTTTTCCAAATTTTTCATTTTTTCCCCAAAGAAATTTTTTTAATTTTTCCCTTTTAAAATTTCTTTTGACCCCCAGGGGTTTGGGGTCAAAAAAAGCATGTTTTTAAATTTTCCCATGTGTTTGAAAAGGGTTTCCCAAAAGGATTTTTTGGTTTTTTTATTTTTGTTTTAAAAAACCAAAAATTTGGGTCAAAAAAGGGGAAAAAACGGGGGATTTTTTTTAAAAATTTTATTTTTTTTTAAAAATTTTTTTAAAAATTTTTTAAAAAAGGTTTTTTAGGGGGTACAAAAAATATTTACATTAAAATTTATGGGGTACATGTGAGTTTTTTTTTACGGGGGGGGAAAATTTTCGTGATCAAATAAGGGGGATTGGGTTTTTCCCACCCCCTAAAGCATTTTTATTTTTTTTTTGGGGTTAAAAAAACTTTCCATTTTCCACTTTTTTAAAAAAAAAGGGGTCCCCAATTTTCTTTTTGGCCCAGGCAAAAAAGGGGGCCAAGTAAAAAATCTTTTCTTTGGGTTCCCCATTGAAACCCCTAAAAATCCTGGGCCCCAAAGTTTTCTACTTTTTTTGGGGTTTTTTTAAAAAAAATTTTCCCCAAAAAAAAAAAACCCATTTTTAAAAAACTATAGTCCCCCCCTATTTTTGCTACAAATACTGGGAAAAATTTTTTAAATTTCATCTAACTGCTTTTTTTAAAAATCTATTAAACCCCCCAATTTCCTTATGCCCCCCCCCCGGGTTCTTTTTCCCAAAAGGCCTTTTGGAAAAACCATCTTCTGCTATTCAAAATTCCCCAAAGTGTTAAAAAATTTTTTTAAAATTTTTGGGGTCTAAACATAGGGGGAGGGGGGAAAAACTTTGTAAAATTTTTCCCTTTTCTTTTGTTTTGGTTATTTCATTAAAAAAACAAATATTTTTTTCCATTTCCCAAACCCCATTTTTTGGGCAAATGACGGGAATTTTTTCTTTTCCCTTTTAGGGGGGCTACAAAAAAATTAAAATTTGGAAAAATATATCCCCAAATTTTTCTTTTTCCATTATCGGGCAAAGGGGGGAACCCACTTGGGTTGTTTTCCTATTTTGGGGATATTTTTAATGGTGGGCAAAAAACATGGGAGGGGGCGGGTTTCCCCTCTTCAACTTTAAACGGGGTTTTTCTTTTTTTTGGGGGTTTTGTGCCCCCGCAGTGGGCAATTGTGGGTTCATTTATGGGTAGTTCTTAGGGTGGGTTGAAAGAAAAGGGGGACATGTGTACTTCTGTAGCTGTTAGGGATGCAATGTTATGAAGTGTTTGTGTTATGTCCAATTTTTGGTCTAGAAAGTTACAGTTAAACAATTTCAACTGGGGTTTTCTTTGTTTGGCTGTTCTGTCTGGATGAAAAACCCTGGTTCATTTTACTGAAAAAAAGTGGGGTATTGGAAGTTTTTCCCTAATATTGTTGTATTAAGTTTTCTATCTCTCCCTTTTGATTAAAAAGCAATGTGTGGGCTTTATACCATTAGGGGAATATTATTTAACCAATTGTTATTAATGTTCTTTGTGACTTTTGAGGCCTCTTTTATTTCCTTTATGGAATGCCCACTTTTTGTCTCTTGTTTTTACCAGGTTTTTGAATTAAAAGGTTCCTAATTTTTTTCTGATAAAAAGTATAGCTTTACCCCTGATAATCTTTAAAAACAATTCTATTTGAGACAGGGGAAATATCTTTTTTCTATTTTAACTTCAAATTTCAGCATAATTGTAGTGTTGGGTTTATGAGTTGGCAATGAGGGTATTTCTCTGTAGGCAAAAGGAGGGGTTAAAAAAAGTTCGATTTTTCTCCATGTCAGGCCCACCCACTCTTTGTGTTTAAACTGGAGGAATTTGTTAGCCATCTTACAATTCTTCCAAAGGGTGTTAAATTTTTTATATTAGTTGATGGGGACTTTAACCACTGCCATTTTTTTTATTGTTCTTTTAGTTATTTTCAATACATTTAAGTTCGTCCTATATTCTATCTTCTTTATATTCCCGTTTTGGTTAAGTGATTTTTATCTTGGTTTTTTAGGTACGGTTTTGATTTTTTGCCTTTTTATTTTTTAATGTATCCTATTCCGTAGGTTTTTTTGGCTTTGGTGCTACCCATGTTGGCTTACAAAAAAAAAAAAAAAATTTCTCAAGAGTTATAAAAAAAGGGTTTATTTTAAAACTGGGGAATAAAACAACAAACTTAAATTTGGATTGTTAAACAAAAAGGGAAAAAAACAAAAGAAAAAGCTTTTACTCTGTAAAAAAAACATACTACTACCCAAAAACAGTTTTGGGAATTTTTTTGTTTTTGTTTTATTTATTTTGGTTTTTGGGGTTTGTTTTGTTTTTTTTTTTTTTGAGATAGTTTGGTCTCCCACTCTGTCACTTTCAAGCTAGAGGTGCCAGTGGCGGTTCATTTCATTTATGCTCACTTGCAAAAACCTTTTCAAAAAAAAAAAACTTCCGGGCTCAAGGGCAGTCCTCCTGCCTTTAGGCCCCTGATGAGTGCTGGGTTCTACAGGGCACACATAACCATTGGCCCTGGATAATTTTTTGTATTTTGTGAGAGGTTGGGGGGGTACTCACTCTGCCACAGGTGGGTTCTCAGCCTCCTGGGCTAAAACAATCCTCTTAAACTCAGGCCGTTTAAAAAAAAAAAGTGCTAGGATTACAGGGTATGCAATCCACTGGCACCCCAGCCATTTTTGGAATTTTTTTAAAAATGTCCAAAAATTTAACAATTTTTTTTTATATAAAAAACCCCTTAATAAAAAAAAAAGTAGTTGTTAGTTAATGATTATTTTTAAAAAATTTTTTTATATTTAGTAAAAACCTCATTTACTAAAAACGGAATTTAATAAAAAAAGGTGAATTTTTACATAATTACCACCCTTTCAATTAATTACGTATTCAGAAATTTGGGGGGGACTGGTAATGTACCTTTACCAGGTGGGGTATATTACTTTCAGGGGGTGGTTTGTGTGTTTAACCCATTAGGGGCAAATCCTTTTTTTCTTTGCATTTCTGAAAAGAAAATCTTTTATTCATAGATATACTTGTAAAAAAAAAGCAGAATCTGGTGGTTGTGGGAAATTCCCTCACGCTTTTTTGAGTTTGCTTTGGCGACAAGTCTTTATTCTCTCTTCTTTATGAAGGGGACCAATTTGGCGGGTTTTTCTAGTTATTTCTTAGGTTGACATGGTTTTTTGGTTTTTGTTTTTTTTTTCTTTAGGGCCCACTTTGAAATATAATTATCTCCTCTCTCCTTGGGGCCTTATGGAGGTTCTGATGGAGGTAAATTCTGGTGCCACGCTGTACGGGGGGGAACAACTTGTAGGGTTATTTTGTCTCTTTTACTCTTGATTGGGCCTGCGGAGGATTTTATTTTTATCTTTTGATCTTTGGAATTTTTGATATTAATGTTTATGGGGGGTAGTTCTCAGTTGTGCATTGGGAAGGGTTTTGATAGGAAGGGGAACATGTTGGCATTCCATGACACTAGATATGTAGTTTTTTAACCTTTCCCCTAGGGGTTGTTGGAATATAAGTTTGTTTGTCTTGGTATTAAACCTTTTTTGGGGTCCCTTTAAAAATTAAGCCTCAAGCGACACCTTTCTTGTTTTTCTCTACCCTCTTCTTTGTGAAAAAAAACCCAACACTTTAGTTTAACTTTTTATTGTGTTATATCTTACATCTCTGTAAAAAAAGGGCTTTTTCCTTCCAATTTCCTTTTTTATTCCTTTGTTTCTTTCTTCTTTTCTTCTTGGGGACTTATTTTTTTTCATTTAAACCTGGTCTTTGGATTTCCCAGATTCTTTCCCTCTGGCTTGAACCCAATTTTCTTCTGGTTTGATGTTTTGCTCTCTTCTTGTATTTTTTCATTTCCACTTAAATTGTATTTTCAGCATCCAGGAATTGCTGGTTTGATTTTTTTTCAATTAACTAATTTTCACAAAAACTTTCTATATAAAAAAATTGTTGACTGTTTTTCCTGCAGTTTAATTAAAAGTTTACAAAAGCTTTCCTTTAAATTAAGCTATTTTGGGGAAAGAATCTCTACAGTTTTATTTTTCTTTATTACTATCCGGAGGTTTATTCCATCTCCATCTCTTTAGGGGAAACTGGCACCTGTTTGGTGTTCATTTTTGGTGATGTTCATTTTCCCCTGATTCGGTCTCTTGGGAACCCTTGTGGGGGCCATGGCCATCAACTGTCTGCACATTGATGTAGGGTAAACCTAATCCTAAATCTTTCAAACAGTGCTGGGGCGCTTTGTTTTTTGGGGAGCTTTAATTTCAGGTTGGTAAAGAGCCTGGTCTTCCTTAGCTCTTTGAAAAGGGCTTTTTTTTGTGTTGTTGGTGTATTCCTAGGGGGCAGTTTGTCAAAATTAAATGTTCTAGGGAGCGGGGACAAAAAAAACAATGGGAGGGGTCCTGACTTTGAGCATTCTTGCTCCAAACCATGTTCACAGCATTTTATTGAATAAAAAACCATAATATTCTGATTGATATTTTATGGGGTTACCTGTGGTTTTGGTTTACTGGCATAGGAATGTATCATGACTTGAGTCAGGGAATATTTCGGGGGCTCATCCATCCCTTGAAGGGGGGGGGGGAAACCCTGGAGGGGTTTAAAATTCATTTTCTACGTGTTGGAAACATTTAAGGTTCCTTTTCTTCTAAGGCAATTTTGTGAAAATATAACAAAATTACCAAATTGTAAAAAAACTATAGTCATCCTTTTTATATTGCTGCAAAAACATAAGGAATTTTTGCCGTCTGATCTGTAAAAAAAAACTGTGTGGTTTGTTCCACTAAACAAAAAAACCTCTCTTTCCACCCCCCCCATCTCCACCCACACACCCAACCCCTTCCCAAAAAATTTCATGGCCATCTTTCAATCATTTTGTTCTATTTCTTCTTACCTTTTGCATGGAAAGAATGTTTCATGTTTTTTAAGCCTTCTCATAATGGGGGTGAAGAAAAAAAAAAAAACATTGTCATAAAAGTTGTTCTTTTTGTGGCCCCTGGTTTTTATTTCCCACTTAAAAACGGTTAAAAAATTACCTCTAAGTTCATTCCATCTGTTGGCTGGCCAAATGGGACAGGATTTCTTTTTTTTGTGCCCCAAAATAGTTATTCCACTGTTGGGTATATATGTTCAGTTTTTTAATCTTCTTCATTTTCACGGCGGAACATTAAGGTGATTGCCATATTCTTTCTTACCAGGCATTGTATAGTCAGAAAAATTAGATGAAGAAATGGACCTTGTGGTATTGGAGATCAGATAAAAGTGTTCAAAAGGGTAATAACTTCTGACCACTGGGGACAACGTAATGCCCTCAAAGGAAAACTTAAAAATCTCTGAAGATCCTGTTAACCTTAATCTATAAAGTGGAAAAAAAAATTAAAAAATCCCACTTCTTTTTTATTTTTCGTATTCAAAAAACCATATGAAATATTTCAAGGCCAGTTCTCAGGAAACTTTTGTTTTAGAAGGGAAGGGAGGGCTAAGAGATTAGTGATCAGATAAATGGATTAAAAAGATATTACAAAAAAAAATGGACAAGGGAAAAAAATAATCAAGGCAAAGTGAATAAGTTCTGGAGAGGGAGAAAGTTAACTATGGGTGGTGTGACCCCGTGTTTTTAGATTGGGGCGACTACTTTTGGACTTGAAAGAGGGCTAGGTAAAAGCTTTCTTAAAGGGAACGCAGAGGAAGGTGGACATTTAAATGGATAAAATTTTTAAAAATTATCAACGGCAGGCAGATTCTCAGGTAGAGAAAAACCCTCAGGAGAAAAGAGGGCAGGTAAAAGGTCTTAAAGGGGCCTTTGTGTGATGGGGTTTGAGGGGACAGTGATTGTGAAGATTTGCTTTTGGAACAAAACAAAAGGGGAGCAGAAAAACCAAAATAAAACAACTATGGCACACGGATTTTCCAAAAAAACAAAAAAAAATGGGGCCGTTTTGGGTTGTATTCAATTACAGTGAAAAAGCGGCTTGGGAAAAAACCTTTCCAAAGAATAGGAACAGTGGGGTGGACAGGAAAAACCCCTCCCCCTTTGCCAATTCATAGGAGGGGTTTGTAAAAAGGATTCAAATTGAAAGTAATTGTCTATGAACAAAATTAGGGCGTTCCACGCAGGGAACAATTTACTCAAGACCAGGTAAAATATAATAGGAAAAAAAAAAAAAATTTTATTTTAAAAAGGTGAGACTGGGTATTTATGGGCAGGTTGTTAGGGGAAAAACCCACACCAGAGCATAGTTTCAGTATACACTAACTACTATAGGAGGAAAAATCCATTACCCCCCGAAAGGGTGCCTGAAGGGGGCAAGAAGGAATGGAGTGGCTATCAAAAAAAATAGTGGTTTTCAGGGCCCCTTTGCCCCAAACCCAAATAGCAGGGCTAAAAAAAAAAAACCATGTTTTTTCACAATGTGTAAACAGGGAATTAGTTGTCCAATAATAGGCCAAAAATATTATTTAGGACTCCCCTAAAAATGTTCTTGGCCCAATTGTTTGAGCTTGCCAAGAAAGGCCCTGCTCTATAAAAAAAACCATTCTGTCTGAAAAAAAAAACTATGTTTTGCCCTTGGAACAATGTCTTATAATAGGTTTTCATAAGGGAGTGCGGCAGCCTAAAAAAAAAAACCTGCTGAAAAAAGCCTTGGTGTTGGCTTTTCTGGGTTAAAGTTGCCACTCCAAAAAAAAAATGGCAGGCCTTAAGAGGGGCTTTTTCCAAGCAAAAAAAAAAAAATGGTAGGAGCCCCCCGTATCCACACATTGTGGTACATTGGCCAAGGGCCTTCCCAAAAAATCCAAAACGGAGGCTGCAAAATGGTGTGGGGCAATACTTCTCTGCAGGTTTGGGGCCTGGCAAGGTGTAGAAAACAACACCTTTAATATCTCACTTTTTAGGATGGGGGATAATCCCCCCAAACAACAAACAAATGGGCCAAAAGATTACTAGAATTAAAAACAAACACTTTCAACCTATGTGACAGGGATTCCATTGCAATTGGAGTTCCACTTTCCACCCCTCTAGCCAACAATGTGTGTCCTAAAACCCCTTAGTTTAGCCCCCAACCTGTGTGTCTAACTAGGAATGTAGGTGCCTTGATTAAATTTTCTGGCTCCACTAGGGTTCAAATTAGCATTTAAATTTTCATCAAAAAAAGTAAATGCCGCGGCACTAGGGGGGCATAAAACGTTCTGTAGGGTATCAAAGATTGGTTAGGGTTCCTTTTCAAAACCACCATACAGAAAAAACAAGGGTGAGTTGAACATAGTTAGCCACTTAGGGCAAAGTCAGTTAAAAAGGTTAATCCTTTGCTTAATCTTGCCTCCGTACACTAACTTAGTAAATACGGGGAGATGTTAAAAAAAAAAGGGCAAGGTGCTGCTTCAGTACACTCCCTACCCAAGCCACGGGGCTTATGGTTTTATGTTTTTCCTGTGAATGATACCATATACAGAAAACTTCAAACTGCAAAACTGTGGCATTACCCATTTACTTTATTGTTTCTAGGAATTAAAATCTTAATGGTTATAATAACGGTCAAAAAAAAACAAAACTTCATATGACTTTTTCCCCCCACTTGCTATAAGGGATTACTAAATAGCGCCCAAAAGAATGGAAAAAAATGTTCAATTTTCTCAAAAATGAAAAAAAAAAAAAATTAAAGTTGTTTTTACCTGGCCTCTTCTTTCTGAAATTTTGGCTTTCTTGCTCCGAAAGGTGTTAAAAAAAAAACTCGGGGTTTTTTCAGGGTTAGGGTGGGAATAAAGGGGGGACTGCCTAAAAGTGGCTGAGAGGGGTTTTGGGGGGCCTTTTGGGGGGTTTAAAAAAAGGGGGGAAAATTGGTCTAACTCCCGGGAAAGGGGTTTGGATTCCTTGATTTTAAAAAAAAGGGATGTTTTAGGGGGGGCCGGGTATCTGAAAAAAAAAGGGAAAGAGTTTTTTTGGGGTCCGGGTCCAAAAAGCACCCCCACCCGGGGGAAAATTCCCAAATTTTGTTTGAAGGGGAAAGGGGGGCAAAAACTGAATTTTTAAAAAATAAAAGCCAAAAAGTTTTCCCCCCCCCTCTTTGGGCGTAAAGGTTCTGCTGGCCAAGTTCCAGCACAAAAAGGGAAGCCGGGGGGAAGTTACCCCCCCTTTGAATGATTTTTTAAGGAACCCCCTTGGGGAACATTAGTTTTTTTAGTGGTAAAAACCCGGGGGGGCCCCCAAAAAACGGGGAAAACTGGTTTTTTCCCCCCCCAAAAAATCCCAAAAAGGGTCCACAAAAAAATTTTATTGGATTTTTTCCATTGGGTTTTAGGCGGGGCCTAGAGCTAAGAAAAAAAATTACTTTTTTTTTTAAAAAAAAACAAAATTTTAAAGGTGATATATTTTTTTAAAACCCATTTCTAAACCCTTTGGGATAAAAAAGGGTTACTCAAAAAGGGGCAGAAGTCAAAAAACCATTTTTAAATTTTAGTGAGTGAAAAAACCTGTGGGGGGAACCAAAAATGCAGGGCGGGGCCTTTGGGGGGAGGGAGTTGGGGAAACCCCCCTTTTTTTATTTCCCTCTGTGGGGGGGGGCCTGGGGAAATTTGTTTTCCACGTCCCTTTCTTTTTGGTTTTTTTCAAAAAGGGGTCTTAAAAAAAGGCCCAGGTCAAAAAAAAATTTTCCCTTTTTACATATTTTTTAAAAAGGGGCATTTACTTTTGGGGGGAGACTTTTTTGAAAGGAAAAGATTGCCCCCTTTGCTTTTTTTCCCTTTCCCTTGTTGGAAAAAAGTCAAAAAATTTCCTTATTTTAAAAGGGGGAACTAAAAACAAAAAAAATTTTTAAATGAAAAGGGGTTTTTCAAAAAGGGGGGGAAAAATTTTTTAAATCACATTGTATAAAAATGGGTGTTGCTAAATTTCCATTTAAATTCTTAAAAAAATACGGGATTTCTAAAAAAAACCCCCCTTGGGAAAAATTTTTTAAATTTTCCCCAAAGGGGTCTGGGGGCTTTTTTTCCCTTTTTTTTAAAGGGCCCCAGCACAAAAAAAAAAAGGGCATTCTTTTGGGGTTTTTGCCATTTGGGCAAAAAAGGGGGAAAAAAAAACTATCAGGGGGGGAATTTTGGTTTTTTTGGGGCCTTTTAAAGGGGTTTGGGAAGCTATGTTTCATTAGTTTTTTTTTTTAAAAAAAAAAAGGGCATTAAAAATTTTTTTGGGAAAAAATTTCAAAGGGGTTCTCCCCCATTCCCAAAAAAAAAAGGGGGGCCCCCAAAATTTAAAAAATAATAGATGAAAATTAAAAAAAATTTTCCTTTTCCACCCTTTTTTTGGGGGTTTTTAAAAAAATTTTAAAAAATCCCGGGGAAAATTTGGGTCTGTTTTCCCAAGATCACAAAAAAAACACCCCAAAAAAAAAAATTTTTTTTAAAATTTTTAGTTTTCCCAAAAAAAAAAAAATTTTTTAAAAAAAAAATTTTTTTCCAAGTTTTTAAGCCTTTTAAGTTTCGGGGAAAAAATTAAAAAAAAATTTTTAAAAAAGGTCTGGCCAAAAAAATTTTTCAAAAAAAGCGGGGCCCTTTTTTCCAAAAAAAAAAGGGGGGGAAAAACCCAAAACATCAGTTTTTCCTTACATGATACTTCCGGGGGGGGGGTTTTAAAGAAAAAAAAAAAAAAATTGGAAAAACAAAAAAAAGGCCTTTTTAAAAAAACGTTTTTAAATTTTTTATTTTCCCCAGGTTTTTTTTTTCCTTTTTTGTGGGAAAAAAAAAATTTTTTTTTGGGGTTTTAAACCCCTTTTTAAAAAAAGGGGGGGCGGGGGAAAGGGGTTTCCCGGGGGAAATATGAGCTAAATCTCAACATTTTTGGGGAGCTAAACCATTTTCTGGGGGCCAGTTTTTTTAAAAAAAATTAAAAAAAAAAAAAAAAAGGGAAAACCCCTTTTTGAAAAATTTTTTCCCTTTAAAAATTTAAAAAAAAAAAGGGTTAAAAAAATTTGGAAAAAAAAATTTTTCTGCAGGGCATTTTCCAAAAAAAAAATAGAGGTCCAGTCTGAGAGGGTCAAAAAGAAAGTTTGTTTTAAATATTTAAAGCTTTTTTGAAGGAGTCAAATAGGGCCCAACTTGTCCCTAGATACAAAAGCATGAGGGGGGTGCACATAATCAGGCCTATAGAAGGCCCATTTTTTCCCAGGGCCCGTAAATCATATTTTAAAAAATTTTTTTCTTTTGCAGCCCAAAATTTGAAAAGACTTTTTATGCCCTTTAAAATTGCAAATGGAAAAAAAACACCTGAAAAAACAGCATTTATAGAAAAAACATTGGTAGAAAAGCTTTTTTAAACTATTACCATAAACACGGGCCCCTTACCCCAATAAAAAAGCCCCGTTGGGGCCCCTTTTTATACTTTTTAAAAAAAAATTTGGGCCCAAATGAAAATTTTTAAAAGTTTAAAAAAAACCCCCAATAGATTTCACACCTCCTTTTTTTTACCCTGAGTCCCCGGGGTTTTCTTTTGGGTAACAGGGGGTTTTTTCCTTCTGGAAAAAAGGAAAATTTTCTTTTCGGGGGTTTTCTTTCGGTTTTTTTTTAAAAAAAAAAAAAAAAAAAAAGTTTCCTTTTAAAAAAAAGATTTTTCGGGGGGGGTTTTTTTTTTGTTCCTTTAAAAAAATTTTAAAAAAAATTTTTAAAAAAAAAGGGTTTTTTTTAAAAAGGTTTTAGGGGAAAAAAAGGGAAAGGGGTTTTTTCGGTACTTCAGGGGCCCAAAAAAAAGGGAAAAAAAAAAAACGGGGGCCCAAAAAAAAAGGGGGGGGAAAAAAAAAAAAAAAAAAAAAAAAAAAAAAAAAAAAAACTAAAAAAAAAAAAAAAAAAAGGGGAGGGAAAAAGTTTTAGAGCCAAACCCCAAAAAAAGCTCCCCCGGGGGCCCCCCCCACCCCGGACAAAAAAAAAAAAAAGAAAAAACCCCAAAAAAAAAAGGGGGGGGATTGGGAATTTTTTGGGGAAAAAGTTTAAAAACCGGGAAACCCAAAAAAAAAGGGGGGGGAAAGGGGGAAAAGGGGAAATTTTAAAAAAAAAAAAAAAAAGGGAGAAAAAAAGAAAAAAAAAAAAAAAAAAAAGAGTTTTTTTGGGGGTTGGGGTAAACCCAGTTTTAAAAAAAATTCCCAAAAAAAAAAAAAAAAGGGGGGGGGGGTTTTTTTTTTAGCTTTGGGGGAAAAAAAAATTTGGGGGGGGAAAAAAAAAAAAAACCCCCCCCCCACAAATTTTTCCCCCCCCCCCCCCGGGGGGGGGGGCAACCCCTGGGTTTTTTGGGGGGGGGGGTTTTTTTTTTTTTAAAATTTGCCCCAACCCCCTTTGTTTTTTAAATTTTGGGAAAAAAAAAAAAAAAAACAAAACAGGGGGGGCTTTTTTTGGGGGGAAAAACTGGGGGGGTAAAAAATTTCCCCTTTTTTTAGCCCCCAAAAATTTTTGGGGTTTTTTTTAGGGGGGAAAAAAAAAAAAAAAAATTTTCAAGCGTGGCACTGCTTCTATCCATCGGAGATCAAATTTCAACATGAAATGAGATTTGAAAGGGGACAAAGATTCAACCCTATGGGGGGGATTGATTTAGTTTTTGGGAAAGTGTTCATCAGGGACACCTGATTTCTGTTTTCTCCCCTTGAGCAGCAATGTTGATTCAGGTTGATTTAAAAACCCACAATAAACCCTTGTGTTAGCAAAAATATTTTATTTTTTTAAAATGAAAAAAAAAAAAAAAAAATAGATTTTTGTTTGTTCGGGGAAAATTTGGATGAATTTTCCTTTAAAGTTTTTAAAAAAAATAACAGAAAAAAAAAAAAACAAAAAAAAAAACGGGGGGGGGGGACGGGGGGTTTTTAAATTTTCCCTCAGTTTTGGGGGAAAAAAAACCTCACGGTTTTTCACTAAAAAAAAACCCCCTTTTCCCAATTTCCCCCCCCCCCTAAAAAAGGGGGGGATCCCCCAAGCCCTCAGTAAATGCACGGGAGAAAGTGCGGGGAATTTTGCTTTTTGGTCTTTCTGGCTCCCCAAAATTTTCTGCCCACACCCCCCTCTAAACAAAAAGCTTCTTTTTCCTGTGTTTAAATAAAAAAAAAAGAAAACTTTAATCAAAAAAAAAAAACGGGGGTTTTCTGTTTTTTGGTGGGGGGGGGGGGAAACCCAGGGAAACGGGTGGGGGGGAGGGAGGGCTGTTTCTTTTAAACCATTTTCTATGGGTCACCCTGAAAGTAATAAATTGGGTTTTGGTTTGGGTTTTTCATTGTTTGGGTTTGGTTTAAAATTCTGTTTTGTAGCAAAAGGGGAATTACCAAAAAGGAAAAAAAAAGTTTTTTTTTCCCCAAAACCCAAAAATTAATTTTAAAGGGGTTTTGGGGGGAAGGGCGGGGTTTCTATATGCCTCCCTTTTCAAAACCCCAAATTTTCCCCTGGGGTTCTGGGGGGGGGAAAATTCCTTTGAGAAAAAAAAGTTTCTGTTATTTTCCTAAAAAATCTTTGGCCGGTGGTGTAAGAACAAAAAAAACCACAATTTGAATTTCATCCTAGTTAAAATAAATGGAAAAAGGGGGGTTCTAAAATCAAATAAAAAAAGGGTTTGGTTTCTGTTTGCTTGTTGAAATTTCCCATCTAATAAAAAAACCAATTTTTAAAAATTCAACCCCCATTTGGGAAAAGGGAAAAGTTAAGTAAAAAAAACCCCAAAGACCCCAGTATTTGGGAAGAAAACTTCAGGGAAAACCAAAGGTAGTGGGGGAAAAAAAATTTTGGGGGAAAAAATATTTTCAGATTAAAGGTTTTTCTTCTTTCTTTTTTCCCAAACTTACCAGGGGGAAAAAAACCCCAAAAAAGCTTTTTAAAATTTTAAAGGAGAGAAAAAAAAAAAACCCAAAAAAAGGGGGAAAAAAAAAAAACCAGTGGACCAAAGATGCGGGGCCCACATTTTTTTGGAAAAAGGGGAAAAAAAGGGGCAGAGGGGGGTTTGGGGGTTTAAGTGGGGGGGGTTTGAGTAGGGGGGCGAGGCGGGCCCAGGGCCTGGGGAAAAGGGGGGGAAGAAACGCATCTGCAGATTAGGGGGGCCCCGGGGAAAAAAAAAACCTTATGGGGAAAAATTTTTTTTAAGTTTTTCTAAACCCCCAAAAAAAAAAAAAAAGGTATTTTAAAGGGTTTGTTTTGGCTTTTTTTTCTTGGGGCCTAAATTTTAGCCTTTTCCCAAAAATGTATCCCTTATTTAAAAAAAAACACATTTTTAAACCCCCCAAAAAAATTTTAACAATTTTTATTCGCCCAAAATTAAAAAGAAAAAAAAAAGGGGGAACCCAAAGGGAGTAAAAAGGGGCATTTGGGAAAATTTCCCGGGAAAAATTTTGGGGAATTGGGGGGCCTGAGGCTGTTTTTCCTGGGACATGGGTTTTTTTGGGCCCTTTGAAATTGGGGAAAAAAGGGAAACCCAGGTCCCCTTTCCTTACTTTTTTATTTTAAAAAGGGAAAACTCCCCCCCCAATTTTTTCCCCACCCCCTGAAAGGGCCACGGTTTTGGGGACTAAACTCCCATTCCCTAGAGGAAAATTCGTCAAAAAAAAGGCCCCCAAAAACGGGAAAACCCCATTTGGCCCTTTGAATGAGTATGGGGGGAAGACTTTGGGGGCCTTAAAAAAAAGTTTAAAAAACGGGGAAAGTTGAAAACCCATTTGGAAAACGGCGGGGATTCTTTACCTCCCCCTTTTTCCCTGGGCCTTGTTTTTCCAAATGCTGGGGGGGGGTCTGGAAAAAAAAAAACATCTACCATGTAGGGGGGAAAAAAAGGGGGACCCCCTTTTCTGGAAAAAAAGGCCTAGAGAAAAAAGGACCCAGGGGAAAATGGGATATGGGGGGGTTTTGCCCAAAATGAAAAAAAAAAGGGGCGGGGTAAAACCACCAGTTATAATCTACGGGCAAAAAATTCCTTTTTAGAAAAAAAAAAAAAGCCCCAAAACCCAAAAAAAAAATATCCCCAAAGGGGGAGTTTTTGCAAATAAAAGGGGGCCCACAGCTGGGGTTTACGGGTTTAAAAAGAGTTTCAGCTTTTTGGAAACCCTGCTTTTTTGGTTTTTCAAAACCCGGGGGCATGGGGGGGGGAAACATCCCCTTTTAGTCCCGTTTACTCGGGGGGGGGCAGGGGGGCCGGGGGGTTTTAAATCCAGGTTTTTCCCCCTTCCCCCCCCTATTTGGACTTGAGTAAAAAAAAAAAAACCCCCCTGGGGGCCTCTTTTTTCTTCACAGTAAAAGGGGAAATAATAATGGTTTTTTCCCTCGGGGTTTATTGTTTTTTGGGGGGTTTGTTTTTAGTTTTTTGCGGGGGGCTTCCCCCAAGGCCAAAATTTTTAACTATGGGGAATGGGTGGTTTAAAAAACAACAAAAAAATTTGGGTTTTCCCTCACAGTTCTGGGGGGCGGGGAAATTTCCCAAGACCCAAGGTTTCCCCCAGGCTTGGTTTCTTTGAGGGCTGCTCTTTTTGGTTTTGGTATACAGGCCCCTTTTTCCCTGTGTGCCCTTCCCCTCTTGTGGGGGGATACATCCAAAAATCCCCTTTTTCTTAAAAGGGGAAAAACCAGCTAAAATTTATTAGATTAAAATTTTTGGGGCCCAAATATTAAATTCATTTTAAATTTTAATTCCCTTTTTTTTAAAGGGGGGGGAAAACCCATCCCCAAAATTTTTAGCCCACATTCTGGGGGGTTTTACGGGGGGGGTTGGGGGGGAATTTTTCAAACAGGGTAAAATTTAAAGGCCCAAAAAACAGGTTTAAAAAAAAAAACCATTTTTAATTATGAAAAAAAGGGTTTTTGGTTTTAAATTTTTGGTTACGCATTTAGTGCGGGGTCTAATTTTCCCTGTGTGTCTAAACTTTTTAAAATGGGAAAAACTCCCGGGCCCAAAAAATTTTAAACCTGAAAAGGGTTTGGGAGTGAAAATTTCCAAAACCTTAAAAAAGGGACAAAGGGGCCCAAAAAAAAATCCCTTTTTTAAAAAAAAAAAAAGGAAAAATTTGGGGGGGAACCAAGTAAAGGGCAGGGGGAGAAAAAAAAAACAAAAAAAAAATCAAAGAAAAACCCCTTAAACCCTTTTAAAACCAAAAAATTCTATCCATTTTTAACAAAAAATTACACTTGCCCCCCACCCATAAACCCTAACCAAATGGTTTTTTTTTTTAAAAAAAGGGTTTCAAAAAATAAAAAAAAAATTATTTAAAATTTTAATTGTTAGAAAAAAAATAAGTAAAAGGTATGGGGAATCAGTGAAAAAAAAAACAAAAAAATTTTAAAGGGAAATGGGACAATACCAAAAGGAAAAGAGGGGGGGAAAATTCGAGGACCCCAAAACTAAGAGTTTAAAGGGAAGGGTTTATGCCAGGAAGGTTTTTAAAAAAAGTGTGCTTGGGATCAACATCTGTGAGGGGAGTGGGGGGAAAAGCGGGTTTGGGGGTAGGGGGGGAAAAAGCGGGAAGGGGGAAATTTTGAAGGGGACAAAAAAAAAAAAGGGGCCCCCGACCCGGGGGGGGGAATCTGGAGCTGGGAGGCCCTTTCGGGAAACCGTGCGCTTTGGGGGGAAAAAAAGATCTCCCATTTTTCCCAATCTAAATTGGGTTTAATTGTTATTGGATGTGAAATTGGGGAACCCAAAAGGGAAAAAGGGGGGGGCAGGGGCCTTTGGGGGGGCGAGGGGCAGCTGTTTTTCCAAAAAAAAAATTTCCCCAAAAAGCCCCCCAACAGGGCTCGCTAAAGGCCCCTGTCTTTTCCGGGGGGCTTCTTTTTTCCAAAAGGGGCGGGAAAGGGGAGAGGGGGGAAAGGGGGCTTTCCCTGGGGGGGCCCTGCGGGTTTTCCGTTTAAAAGGCTGCCACCCCTTTTCTTTGATTTTTTTTGCTCATTTGGGAAACCAAGTATTTTTTTTTTATCTTTTTATTTTTTTCTTTTAAAAGGGGTATTGTGTTATCTATTATTTTTTTTTTTTTTGGGTTTTGGGGATGGGTGTTAATTTTTCCGGGGTTTTTTGAATCTTTGACTTAACAGGACCCTTTTTTCCACAATGTTTGTCAGTTTTTGTCAGGGAGCTAATTTTTAAAAAGTTTTTGGTTTTAATCTGAGGGGGGAAAACTTAAAAAGAACTGTTTGTGGGTCTACTTTTGGGGAACCATTTTGAAAATTGAGTTTTTTTCTTATCTCTGGGTTAAACAGTTTCTTTTTTTTTTGGGTTTTAAAAGCGTGTTTATTTTGTTTTTTTTTTGGGGTTTTTTAAATCAAACCCATTTCTTTGTTTTCTGTAGTGGGGGCACCCTTCTTAGCTTAGCCCAAACTATATTAAAGAAGTTTTTTTTCCCGGGAAAAGGGGAGTATTTAAATTTTGGGCCCCCAACAAAAAAAAAACAAAATTTTTTCGGGGAAGGGGGTTAAAAAAAAAATTTTTAAAACTCATTTTGGGGGAATTTTCCCTCGGGGAGTTTTTAAAGGGTTTTGGGACACTGTAAAAAAAAAATTTGGATAAAAAAAAAATTTTCAAAAGGGGATTTAAGGGGAATATACTTAAAGTAAAAAAAAAAAATTTTAAAAAAAAACAAGCCTAGATTTTTTACGGGGGTTTCATTTTGGGGGAAATGCCCCCAAATTGCCCCGTGGTTTTTCCCTTTTAAAAAATTTGGGTTTTAGGGATAAAACCCCCAAAGGGTTTTAAAAAATTCGGGCACTTTTAAACTATTTGGCCCGGGGGCTTTTTTTGTGATTAAAAAAAAAATTTTTTAAATTTTTTCTCTTTTGGCCTTTTTTTGGGATCAAAAAAATTTTAATTTTTTAAAAAAGGGGCCTTTATTGCCCCGGAAAATTTTTAAAAATTTTTCCATGTAGAAAAAAGGGGGGGGGGACATCTTTTAAAAAAAAAAAAGGGGGCCAAAGGGGGCTTTTTTAATTTTTCCACTTTAATAAAAATTTTAAATTTTTTAAAAAACCTGTAAAAAACCTTTTTTTAAATTTAAAAGTTTTCTTTTAGGGTATAAAAACTTAAAAAAGGTCCATTTTTTCTAGCATTTGGGCAAAAGGCTTTCCCCTCCCCTTATCTTTTTTTAATTTTCCCCAAAAAAACCCCACTTCTTAAAAGGGGGGGGGGGACAAATTTCCCCAAAATTTTCCCTGGGGAGGAATTTGGGGGTTTTAAAGGGGGGACTTTTAAAAAAAAAAAATTTTTAAGTGGGAAAGTCTCTCCCAAAAATTAAATTTTCTTTAAAAATAAAAAAAAATGAAAATAAAAAAAAAAAACCCAAATTTTTTTAAAAAAACCCAGTTGATAAAGGGGGGGAATTTCCCCGTTGCAAAAATTAAAAAAAAAAAAACAAAAATAATAAAAAAAACGGGAATTTTAAAAATTTTTTTAATTTTTTTTTCTGTTTTTTTTAAAAAAAATTTTCCTTCCCAAAAATTTTGGGATCTGAGGGTAATTTGATAACAAATCCCTCCAATATCTTCGGGTTTTTTCCACAT
>JAKFHU010001619.1:0-10428 GCA_023783475.1 Daubentonia madagascariensis | reverse complement strand
TTTTTTTTTGCAAAAAAAAAAAAAAAATCCATACAGATTGGTAGGATTTTAAAGGAGCTGTGTTGGCAGAGACCCCTGTTAAGTCGGCAGAATGGCATGGGATTGCTTACAGCTGGGGCCACTTCACTATGTTAATAGGGATGGCTGTGCCAACACCTGGAATGAGCTTATCCTGCAGCTTTAGAACCTGAAGCTGTAGTACCCGGACTGGCTAACTGAAAAGAATTTGCTTTACTTCTGAAAAGTGAGTTACCACAAAACCCTGCCGGGCAGAGTGGGATCTAAACTTGGACCATCAACAACTATATCCCAATTCCTTCCTTCTCCTATTCTAATGGAGTGGTTCCTCCATTATTGTTATTAAAATGTCCATCATTTATAGTCCATATTTTAGAAATTTTGTAGAGAAGTAGTGGGACATTATGATCCCATTATTTGACCTGCCATTTACCCAAAGACACTGGGAAAATTAGTTTTATTAAAAATGACCCAAAAACAATATAAAAGGTAAAAATGAAAAATCGCACCCAGGTAAAACCTTCAAAATTGCATATTAAAACTGTGAAAAGGGGATTCGGGGAAGGGGGAAAAGTTCCCAAAGGGAAATTTTTAAAAATACCTAAAAAAACCCCACCCTTTTTTTCCCCCCTAAAATTTTTTCCCCTTTTTTCCCCCAGAAAAAAGCGGGGCAATTTGGGGGGAGGTTTTTGTTTAACCCTTTTGGGAAAGGGAAAAAAAGAAAAAAGCCCCGGGGGGGGTTTCCCCTGAAGTTAATCAGAAATTTCCCTTTTTGGGCCCACCCCACATATCCCCTTTTGGAGTTTTTCCCTACCCAACCCAAAAGTTTGAGCACACCCAGGGGGGTTTTTCCACACAGTGCCTTGGGGGGCCCCTTTGCCCCCCCAACGCTGAAAATTGGTAGGCCAAAAAGGGAAAGTGGGGGGGCAAGGTTTGGGGAAAAATTTTTTCCCTTACAAAAAATTCATTTTTTTTTAAAGGGGAACTAAAACCGTTTTTTTCCCACTAAAACCCCCCTAAAGTTTTTTGGGAAAACCTGGCCCCCTAAATCCTGACCCAAGCGGGGGGGTTTTTTGGAAATTTTTTGCCAGGTGTAATAAATTTAGCCCCCCAGTGGGACAAACCCCCAAAAAAACCCCTTCCCCATTTTTCCCTTTTGGCCCCCAAGAGAACCCTTTCCAAGCCCCTTGACCTGTTTTTTTTTGGGGGGAAAAAACCTACATTAAAAGGAAAAAGCCCCAAAAAAAAATTATTTGCCTTTTCCCGGGGGACCCCAAAAACTTTTTTGGGGGGGAGGCCCCCACCCCTTAAAACAGGTACCCAAATCCCTGGGAAAGACCTAATGGGGTGAGTTAAGGGGGGAAAAAAAATTTTTAATTTTTAATTTTTTAATGAACGGGTTTTCAAAAAGATGAAATTAAAAAAAATAAAAAAAAA
This sequence comes from Daubentonia madagascariensis, assembly GCA_023783475.1. NCBI lineage: Eukaryota > Metazoa > Chordata > Mammalia > Primates > Daubentoniidae > Daubentonia > Daubentonia madagascariensis. The sequence continues at coordinate 8,973 of JAKFHU010001619.1, read as the reverse complement.
AATTTTTTAACTTAAAACTAAAAATAATAAATTTTTAAAGGGTTTCCCCAAAAATTAAACAGGGGAAAGGGTTGAAAAAAAGAGTAGCCCCCGGGGGGGAGAATGAATTATTTTTTTTTTTTTTCCGGGGGGTTGGAATTCCAAAATTTAAAGGGAAAAAAAAAGGGAAAATTTTTATTTTGATAAAAAAAAAGTTTTTTTTAAAAGGAAAAACCCCGGGTGACAAAATTTTAAATTTTTAAAAAAGGGATTTCAGTTTGGGGAAAATTTCCCCCTGACCCCAAAGGGAAAAATAGAAGGGGCCCCAATCAGGGGAAATTTAACAGAAAAAAAATTTCCCCTGATTTTGAAAAAAAACTTTTTTTTTTTTTTGCTAAAATGGGCCCCTCACAAGACTCAAAAACGGGAAATTTTAAATTTTTTTACAAAAAGCCCCAAAAATAGACAAAAACCCGGGGGAAATTTTGCCCCCGGGGACCCCCAAAATTGCAAAATAAAAAAAAATTTTTTTTCTTCTACTCAAAAAAAAAATTGGTTTTTTTTTCCCTTACAAAAGAAAGTTTAAAAATTTTCCCCCCCGGGGCAAATTAAAAGAAAATAACTGTAAAGGGCCCCAAAATTTTTTATACCATCAATATAATATTTTTAAATTTTTTGGAAAAAAGAAAACATGGTTTTCAACATTCCCTAAAATTTTGAAAAATTTTGCCCCCCCCATGTAACTGAAAACCCTTATCTGAAGAAAAAAAACCCCCCCCAAAGAAGTTTTTCCCCCAATTTCCCAAAAAAAATTTCCCCCCCCCAAAAGAAAAAGCTCTTTTTTTTTTTCCCAAGAAGGGGGAAAAAACCCAGTATAAAAAAACATTTTTTTTAACAACTTTTTTTAAATTTTTTAAAAATGGTGAAAAAATTCTGTAAGACCAAAGAATAAAAAAATTTAATAAAAACCCGGGTTTTTCCTTAAAAAATTTTAATTGTGTGGGGGGGTTGGTTTTTTTTAAAAACCCCTCCCATTTTTAAAAATTTTTTTTCAACTACCCCCCGAAAAAACCCAGGAAATTTGGGTGGAAAAAAGAAAGAAGAAAAGTAAGAAAGAAAGCACCTGCCCCCTAAAAAGTTTTTTTCCTAAAAAGGTAGAGGAGGGAGAGGTTTTTTTCAGGGTAAATGAGTAAGCCCAGGGCCTTGGTCTAAGTGCCGGTCCATCGTTATGAAAATGTTGAACTTTGAAAAATATATCAATGTGCGAAAACAACTTGCTTTTTAACACATTTCCTTTGAAAGCGGCAGAAGAATTTAAAAGTTCCAAAATTTTTTATTAGTTTTGAAAAAAGGGAAAAACCAACCAACAAAGTTAAAAAAACATTAAAACCCCAAAATAATGAAAAATGAAAAACAATAATCAATTAACCACTAAATGATGTTTTTTTTTTTAATAGGCGTGAATTCCCCCCCTAAGCATAAAAAAGATATCAGAAAAAATTTGGGATTGTAAAAAAAGCAAAAAAAATCCAAAACAAACAATGAGAAAACAGAAAAGAAAAAAAGAATTGTGTTGGGGAATGGCAATATTTTTAATGTTTTAATAATGAAATCCTGGGTCCAAAAGCAAAACAAAGAAAAACAAAAGCAAAAAAAAGGTAAATATTTATATCATGAGGGAAGGGTATGGATTGCCCAAAACTATATAATCCAACCACGGGGTATGGTATAAAAAGATGACTTTTTTATAAAAACCGTAAGGGCATTTAAAGGTTTTTTTATTTATAAAATTTTAAATACCTCCTAGAAAAAAGTTTGGGGGAAAAACTAGTAATAAAAAACAACAATACCATAAGATTTTTTCAACCATATCTCTTTTAGATTTTTGATTGATCAGTCTGAAATAAGCAAGGAATAAGATAATTTGAATGATACAATTTTTAAATAAAGCCCCCCTTGATTTTTTTAATAGATTAATTGTGGAAATTATGGTACAATATACATAGCCCATTGTAAAAATTTTTTTTTTTTTTCCTTTTACATACTTTTATGTTGGAAAATAATACTGGGACATACAATTTTGGGCCCACAAGACCCACTTGGGCATTTTTTTCCCCTCAAAATTAGGTGTTTTTTTTATACACAAAGTTACTATCTTTTTTTGCCCTAGAATCTAAAAATTCTATTAACACCAACAGGAATGACCTAACCTTACCCCTTTTTTTCACACTGGCTGGTCATTTTTTGCCAATGAAGGTGACCCCCCAAGAAAAAAGGAAGTTCCCTACAGAGGAAAAAATTTGGTTTTTCAGTAGACCAGAGGGGGTTTTACTGGGGGGGTGAGCAGGTAACTTTTTTATCCTCTGGTTTTTCCCCCTCCAAGTCAGCAAAGTGAACTAAAACCAGTCCTAATAGTGTTGTTTGTTCTGGTAAGTCCCCCCCCAAAACATTTTTTCTCCCACTGGGCTTTTTAAGGCAGTTTTTAACTCTTTCCTTTGTTTTTATATTTTTCCTCCAAAAATGAGCCTGAATTAACACAAAGTTTCCTCCCTCTCTCCCCAACCTGTTCCCCCCCTCTGTCCCCCTTCTCCCTCTTGCCCACATAACATGCAGAAACATGTTTTAATAACTGGAATTTCATACAAATACCGTTTCAATTACACATCGATTGGATTGCAAAATCCTTAATGTGTGTGACTACCCAGCATAATGCTCCCAGAATTTTTATATCTCTGGTTGGCCAAACAAGACTTTGACCAATTTTTGTTTTTTTAAGAATTGTTTTTCTCAGAATCTTTCTTCTCCTTCCTCAAAAAAAACTTAGGTATAATTTTCAGAAAAAAGATCTTTAATTGAATAAATAATAAAATGGGTTTAACATAGAACCCCATGGGAAACTTTTTCAATCCTTTTTTCATTCCCCGTTTTTATCCACGGACGAAGACCATAACCATTAAAAATGATATTTTTTTTTGAAAAGTTTTTTCTTCTAGCTTTTAGCATTAAAAAAGGTTGAAATTTTTTTTACCCTTACAAGTTCCTTTTTTAATTTTTACCTCAAACTTTATATTTTTTTTTTTCTTATTTTTCTTTTTATCCTCCCAAACAGATAAGCAATGGTGACTCTTGATAAAGAAACAAACTCCTTGGGTGTTTTTTGTTGGTCCAGTCCATTTTTTTTATTAATCAACCTTTTTTGTTTTTTTTTGTTTTCTCTCCCTTTAACAAGAAGTGGTCACATCCTTTTTTTGTGTTTTTTTTTTTCTGTTTTTTTTGTTTTCAGTGTTTTTTGTTTTTTCTATCCATGCTAGCAGTTTCTTGCAGATCAAATCTTTTTCCTAAGGGAACGGCCCTATTTGTTTTCCACTGTTTTTTGTTCCCCCTAGACCAATTTCCATGTTTCAATTGACATGTGATTTGGGTAGCCCTTTGAAATGGCCAATGGGTAAGAGAAACTAAGCAAATCCTTTACAAATCTGTGGGAATTTGTTTTTTTTTTTTTTTTTTCCCTTGTTAAACAGCTTTTTAAGCCAGCATTCTAACTTGTTTTTTTTGTCCCCCAAGGTAAGTTTTTTTTTTTTAATTTTTTGGACCAAGTTTTTTTTGGAATCCTCATAACTCCGAGTGGAAAAAAAAAAAACTAAAAAAAAGACCCCAATTAAAAAACTTGGATTATGTTTTTTTGTTCCTCTTTAAGTAAAATGAATTTACTTTCAGAAACAAGTATATTTTTTTTTAAAAAAGGTCCAATGGGATCCTTCAACTAATAATTTTTTTTTTTGGGAAAAAATTTTTGCAAAATGGGTGGTGAAAAAAATTGTTTCCCCTAAATAAAATTTAATATGCTGAAGAAAATATAGTGGTGACTTTGTTTGTTGCCTTAAGGGCAAGTTTTGTTAAAAAAACATTGATCCTTTGTCTAATTTTTTTTCCCCCCCTCCTTTTTTTTAATCTCCCTATTAATTCCCCTTGTAAGATTGAATCCCTTTTTCTAGTTTTTTCTAACTTCCAAGACCAACCCTAATTAATTTTTTTCAAAGGGACAGGTTCCCCCCAGAAATGTTCCCCCATTTTCAGTGATGAAGACTATTTTCATATTGTTGGCCCTTAATAAACTTTGGGAATAGACCCCTATTCTTTTTTTTTGATATGGGAAAAAAAAAATTAAAAGCTTTTTTCTTTCTAGTAAAAAAGCACTGAAACATGTTTCTATTAAACTTTTATAACAACTTAAGCAAATTGCTGTAAGCAAAACGAACCCTTTAATGTTTTCTAGTGGGAATTAATCAATTGTACAGGCCAATAATAAAACAGTATTAGGTTCCAGAGTTTTTTTGGCACATAAGGGCCCCCCCTATCAAAAGTTTAATGTTATGGAAAAACTAGAAAAAAATTTGAAAATCCCCCTAATTTATCTTCCCCCAAATTCCAGAAAACATAGAAGGCAAAAAACAGGTTTCCAAAAGAAAAGTAAAAAAAACACTGAAAAAGTTTTTTTATTACTGAATGACCTGTGTTGTTAAGTTTTCTAAAGAGTGGACTTGTGGTGTTTTTTGGGGAGGTTGTTTGAAGGTAATGAATTAAGAGCCCCTGAGTCCCCAGTAGGCGCATGCAGAACCTCCTGTTTTAACGGATTTTTGAGTTGTTTTTTTTATTTAGTGGGGCCCTTTTTTTGTGATTTATTGGCTTTTTTTGGCCAGCCTCCAGTGAATGGAGCTTTTTTATACAATCCACTCCCCCCCCCCCCCAACCGCTTTTAACTAATGAACCAAACCACTTCTGAGAAGGACAATTCAATTTTTATTTTTATGAAAACCAGAGCCCAATTTTTTTTTGGAGGGTTCCGGATGAATTTTGGCTTACATCTCCCCGGTATTTGACTTAAACATTTTTCAAAAAATATTTTTTAAACCACAACCATAATTTAAACCAAGCCCAAAAAAAGCCTTATAAAAAATATGACTGGTGAATCAGTAATTTGTTTTTTCTAATTTTTGCCATAAAAGGTTCCCTTTTTTGAATATTTTTGTGTTGGTGTGTGGTGTGGGGTTGTGGGTGGGTGGGTTTTTTTTAATTTTTTGTCCCTCATCTCAGGCCATCCTTGCTATGAAACCCCTGGAGAAAGAACCTTTCTTTTTTGTTTGTTTGAATGGGGACAGAATCCAGTTTTTTAGAAACTGTGGGCAACCGTCCATTTTTACAGCTAATTGGATTTCATGTTGGAAACATTAAGCCCCAAATTTCCAACCATTTCTGCTCTTTTCATTTTGTTGGTCCCACAAACAAAGTGTTTTAATAATAGGTTTTTTTGAGTTTTTGGGACTGAAAGGAAATCAGTAAGGAATTGTGCCAACTGAAAAATTAAACACGTTTGGTTTTTTATCTTCTTGAGGCACAAGTTTCAAGTTAATGAGGGGTCCCTCTGGTCCTCCCCGGGTTTTGCAAATGATATTTCATCCCATCATTGTTTAAAAATGGAGCCTTTCCCCTTTGCCCAAGGTATATTTTTTTAAAAATTAGAAGTGAAAATTGTAGGTGTTAAGTTAAGAAACATGCCATTTTTTTTTAATTAATAAGTAATTCTTAAAATGTGTTTTTTTTTTTCCTTCCCTTGCAAGAGGTTAAAAATAATTTTTTTTTTGTTGTTTTTGTTCCCCTTCAAATACGCATAAAAAATTTAATTGTTTTTTGTTTCTCATAACTTGGTAAAAATTGGTAATGTTTTAGCCAAAAAATGATTTAAACAAATTTTTTTTGTTCAACTCTTTTAGTTTTTTTTCCATGGGCAGAGGTTACCAGCTAGAGGGGGAGAAAGGTGTTTTGTTGAATTAAGGGGTTTTTTTATGTCACTTCCCCTGAGAAAAATTTTAACTCCTTTTTAATATATTAATGAGTGCCTGAAGGCGACAAAATTACCTTTCTTGTCATTTCCGTTTATGAAGAACAAAGTCCCCCCTTTCCCTTGCCCTACAATAAATCGTAGAAAATTTGCTGGTGAAGGATATTAAATCAATCTTGCACAAAAAAGCAATGGGCAACGTTAAAAAAAAGGTCTTGTAACTTCCCCCTTAAAAATTTTCCCAACCCTTATTTACATTTTTTATTATCCATGATTACTTACCTACTTTACCCACAATGGATAATGGGTGAAATAGTTTTGTTCAATGTACTGGTTGGTCCCCTCCCAGTAAAACTTTTTTTTCACAAGCCTCCTTTTATTTTTACAAAATTTTATCCCTAAATATTGTATTATTATTTTGATTAAATACATTTTATCATTTCCCTATTTTACAGAGAACCTATCAAAATTATTAACTTCCTCAATTAAATAGAAGTAATAATATTCAAAAAAAATGGAAAATAGCCATTTTTTGGTACTATTTTTCCACCCAAAAGGAACCCAAATTAAGTTTACCATAATTAAGTAAAACCCCAGCTGGGGGATAATTTTTTTTTAAAATTTAATTTGGTTTCCCATTTAATTTAAAAAAAAAAAAAAAGAGAGAGAGAATCATGTCAAAAGTCCAACTTTTTTTACTTTGTTAGTAACAATCTTAAGGAATTTTTTTGGGAAGTTGGGCAATTAATGGATTTTCCAAAATTAAACTGGGGGGTTATTCCCCCTTTTGAATATACCAACCCAACATTTAAAGAACCCCTGACTTAAATTGCTATGCAGTTAAACCATTTCCATTGCCTCTTAAGAGAACATAATTGGGTAGTGAAATTCATTTTTTTTAATACCAAGAATCATATTCCTGTGCACTCAACCCAGAAATATTCCTTTAAACCGCTCACTTTCTCAAAATATTTTTGTTTTTTAAAAAAACACAAGAAATTAAGAAAAAGTTTTTTTTGTTTTTTTTTTTTTTTTTTTGTTTTTTCTAATAATAAACATGTGAATAAAGAAATGAAAATTTTTTACGCCCTTTTTTCCCATCCCCAGAGGTTTTGCTAAACACTAGTAAAATCGGATGTCCCCCTATTTAAATTTTTTTGTTTCCTTTTTTTTTTAAAACCCATTTTTTAAAGGTTACATCTGGTTTTATACTTATATGTTTAAATTTATGTTAATTTTTTTTTAGAAAACGGCCAATTGGTTTTTTTTTTGTTTTTTTTTCTTCTCTTACACCTATAAAATGTGGGTGTGGGGGGGGTTGGTATATATAAATGTTAATATATAACACACATATATATATTTCACCATCAAATATAATGTTTTGAACAATTGTTGTTTTTTTTTAACTTTTTTTTTTTCCCCCCCAACTAAGACAATGATCTACCTTTCCATTCTTTTTTTTTTTTTTTTTAATAGTGTGGGGCAGAGTAAAAACCCATTTGTAAGAGTATTGTCATAATTTTTTTTTTATTCAGCCACCCCTTTAAAAAATGGACATTTAAAAAGTTTTTTTTTTTCCACATTTGTTTTTTTTTTATCATAAATATTTTTTTTCGGGCATTAAACCCCTTTCCTTTAAAAACTTTTTTTATGGCCCCATGTTTGGGGGGTTTTTTTTTTATGGGAAACAGTTTTTTTAAGAACGGGTTTTTGCTGGGGGACTACTATTTCATTTTCCCCCCACAAAATAAAAAAATTAAAAAGTGTCTGTTTTCCCCACCACCCCCCCCCAATTATTTTATAATTTCCCCTCTTTCCCCCCACCCAAATTTTTGGTGAAAAAATTTAATGCCCTGTTTTTTGGTTTTTTTATTTGTTTTTTCCCTTTACGGGACCAGTTTGGGTTTTTGGCATATTTTTTTTTCATTTTTTTATACCCCCAATTTTTTTTTTTTTTTTTGTGCTTTTTAAAAATTGCCTACCAAAATTTTTTTTTTTTTTTGGGGTCTTTTTGTCTTTTTTCTTTTTTAAAAATTTGGCTAAAAATTTTTTTTTTTTTCCCAAAAATGCCCCTTTTTTTTTCCCCTTTTAAACAAAAAAATTTTTTTGCAAAACCCCTTTTTTAAAAAAATACATAGGGCCCAAAAAGAAAAATAAAAATTTCCCCCCTTTTATTTCCCCTTACCCCCCACACAGGGAAAAATTATTTTTTGGCCCACCCCACCCATTGCCCAGAAAACCCGCCCCCGATGACAAGAGGGGGAAAATCATGTTTTGGCCCCCCCTTCCCTTTTTTTTCCCCACTGCTTCCCCTTTTCACTCAAAAATTTAACAGCCCCCCCCAACATTTGTTTTTACACTCTTAAATTTTTTCCATCCACAATGGGGGGGTTTCAAATTTCATTAAAAAACCAAAACAAAAAAAAAGGAAAAACCACTAAAATTTCCTTTCCCCAAAGTAAAACCCCCCTTTTTTTTTAAAAACCCTCAAAAACAAAACCCAAAGAGCAGTTTTTTTTTTTCAATTAGTTTTTTCCCCCCTCATGACTCTTTCCTTTAAGGCCCTGGAAAGTAAATTGCCCTTTTGGGGAATCCCCAAAAAATCCCTTTTTAAAATTGGGACAAGTAAAAACAGCGGGAAAGAAAGAAATGGGTTTTAAATCGCAACAAAAATGTGGGGGGGGGCAAAAAAGGATCCTTTTTCCTTTCAAAAATTTTTAAATATTTTTACATATTTTTCAAAAACCCCTTCATTGCGACTCCTGAAAAAAATGGGTGCTATGTTTAAAACCCCCCCTTTTTTTTTACAGAAGGGAAAATTTAAAAGGGGAAAAGGGTCCTTCTTTTATATGAAAAATAGATAGGGCCACAGAGAAAAATAAAATCCACCAATCAAATTTCCCCCCGAATCTGTGCTTGAATTAAAAATGAAACCCCTCCTAAAAAACCGTAAAAAAAGGAAAAAAATAATGAAATTTTTTTGGCCCCTTGGGGTCCCCTTTTTTTTTTTTAAATTTGGTTTTTTTTTCCCAAAAGACTTTTTTTCCCCCCCCATTTTTTTAAAGGGAAAATTTTTTTTAAAAATAGGTTTTTTTTTTTTTTAAAAAATTTTTTAAAATTTAGAAAAAATACAAAAAAAAAATTTTTAAAAATTA
>JAKFHU010001617.1:0-15822 GCA_023783475.1 Daubentonia madagascariensis | reverse complement strand
TAAACTTCAATAAGGGGCATAAAAGTATTTAAAAAAATATCCCCAGCAGAAAGTCCCTAAAAAGGATGCTTTCCCAAAATAAAAAAAGTGCACTCGGTCATATTGTTAATAACATAATCTGACTAAGCTGAAAGAAACCCTGCAGGGTAAAAAATAGCTTGGGATTCGATGTTGAAAAATTAGGAAACATTTTTCAGAATATTACACAATTCAATCACTATTTCAGAAAATATTAATTGAAAATGCAGAGCAGAACAAAAATATATCAGTTTAAGAGACTTGGAGAAAACAACTATTCAAACTCAACTCCACAGATGCTTAACAACATGTAATATTTTTAGGTCCTTCGTCCTGTTTTTACTGTTTCTTTTTTTCCATTTCGTGAGCCTCTGATTTTTCTTTAGTTTGCAATACGAAAATATATTTTTAAATTGTGTTTTTTAATAATAACCAAAAATTTCTCCAGAATTTTTTTTTTTTTTTTTTTTTTTTGTTTTTTTTTTTTAGTTTATTTGCATGTGTGTTGGAAATCATCATGGGGATAGTTGTTGTTTTAAATGCAGCTACCTGAGCAGCCCTGAATATTTTGGTGGTTTCAACAGAGCTGGCTTCACTAACACAAATATTCTCAAACAAAGGATATTAAAAACAATGGTACACAAGGTAAGGTCTGAGGAATATGCTGATCCAAAGACTGTCCACTGGCCCCTCAACAAACGTAAAGGTTTAAAGTTTGAGAGTAAGGTTTCGTTCAGAAACATTTTATAGCAATTTGACAAAATAATATAATGTTTCTTCATTCTAAACAATAAAAAATGGCTCCTATGCTACGTGTTGTCTTGTGATTGAAGATTTTTTAAAAAACTCCTTTTAAAAAGGAAATGACCCAGGCGTCTTGAAGAAATGGAAAAAATCAATAAATGTTCCAAGTTAGTTAGTTCAGTCAAAATTAATTTAAAAATTTAGGAAGAGGGAGCTTTTAATCTTTTAAATTTAATTGAATTCACTGATTGTTACTTAATTTCAAAGCATTTTTGAAAATTTTTTCAAAAAAAATTTGTAATTATTTTTCCTAGTTTTTTTATCTATTATGGTCAAAACAATATCAGTGTGATTTTAATCCTTTTTAAATCTATTAAAAGGACTTTTTTCCCATGATATGGTGAAAGTTCCATGCACAGTTTTTAAAAACCCCTAGTATTTTTTATATGGTAGGGGGATGTTTTTCTAATTAATGTTTTTAAATTTTTGTCAAATTAAACCCAATAATTTCATTCAAATTCATCTATGTCTGTATGTATGTTTTCTGCTTGTTGTATCAATTATTACAAAAAAAAATTGTTAAAACTTTCCAAATATCAATTTCCAGTTTCGGCCATTAGGAGTGTAAAAAAAAAAATAAAAAAGCTTTAATTTCCACCCCATGGAAACCCCTTAAAGCTCTGATCAAAAATTTAAACAAAAAAATGCAAGAATAAAAGAAGAGGGTGCAAAGTGGGGGCAGGTGGATAAAGAAATCCCTAGGTAGGTTTTTTGTAAAACAGAGCTGAAGAAAATTCTGAGCTTAGAGAACATGAATCTTACCAATAGCGCAAGAAAGCTATCCTTTAATGTAAAAAGTTTGATGTCTCCCTATTATTAACAATTTTGGGTTTGTAAAACCAAAAATTGCTTCTTTTTTTGCAGATGGAGAATACTGGTGTCATATTCCAAGGCCTGTTTGCTTTTACAAACATCCTTGAAAAGGAAAAGTTTTGAATTTAAAATCTGTCAGTGTGTTTTGTTATAAAGTTGCAAGATAAAATACAGGGTGCTCAAAAATTTTGGAAATTCAATTAAACAATGGTTTTTTCAGTATAAGTATTTTTCCTTCAAACTTGGGTTTACACTTATACTAAAGTTTATTCATTTTCTATCCCAAGCATCCTTTAATTTTTTTTTTTCAAATATTCCCTCATAATTGGGCTTGAAAAACATAAAAAAATTTTTAAAAAGACCTAGGAAAAAAAACTTTACGAACAAAAAAATTTCCCCAATGTTTTTTTTTCTTTTTGAATTTTTTTCCCGGGGGGAAACCCAGGTTGCTAACCTGAGCAAAAAAACCTGCAAAACCCCATCATCCCTGTGGTCAATGGGACTGGGGAAAAAAGACCCCCAAAACAGACTGGCAGTGATGAAGAAATCTCAAAAGGGGGAAAAAAATCAGGAAAGGGTATCCCAAATCTCTATAAAAAAACCCTCTGCCCCCCTAACTAAAAGATTGCCGTAAAAAAAAAAAAAAATATCCTCCAATTTTAAAAAAAAAGAAGTCTGAATTAAAAACAACAAATAAGGCCATGGGGGGTCCCAGATTAAATTTTTGAAAGCTTTTCCATATGTAAAAAATTAATAATTATAAAAAAAAAAAATACTTTTTTTGTCCATTCTCAAGGGAAAAAAAAAAATTAAAAAAATATACCAATATTTGATTCCTTATTTTTATTGCTTTTTTCAAAAAAAAAATTTCAAGCACTCCTTTTCCCCATGCTCCCTGAAGCAAAAAAAATAAAATTAAAATTAAAGGAAAACAAAAAAAACTTTTTTCAAACCCAAAAAAAAACATAAAAAAAAAAAAAAAATTCTAAAAATTGATAATACAATTTTCTGTTTTTAAAAAAATATAAAAATGACAATTAAGTAGCAGGGGGAAAAAAAAAAAAAAAAAAAAAAATGGGGAACTTAAAAAAATAGTTCAAAAAAAAAATTTTTTTTTAAAACCTTTTTTGGGGGGGAAAAAAAAAAAAAAAAAATGTGGGAAAAAAAAATACCCAAAAAACTGAAAAAATGCTGGGACAAATGCCCCAAAGTCTAACAATTGGCAATTGGAGTCCAAAGGATCAATACAGGGGTCTGGACATAAATAATTTAAAAAAAAAAATGGCTGAAAATTTTTTCAAAAAGGGAAGAGATATAAATTCTGAGTGAAGACTGGAATGAAAAAAATTCAAAGTAAAAAAACCAAGCCATTTTTTCAAACTTTTAAAAATCCAAATTTTAATTTTTTTTAATTTTTCCCATGAACAAAAACGGGAATATTTTTTTCCCTTTTTAAATTTTGGGGTTTTCCCCTTTTTTTAAATTTTCCCTTTTCATCAGGTTTTTTTTTTAAGTTTTTTTTAGAAAATTTTTTCTTGCCTTTGGGGGTTAAAATTTTAAAATTCCTGGGGGTTTTTTTTTTTTTGGGAAAAGCTATTTTAAAAATTGGAATTGTTTTCCCTTGAATTTTTTTTTTTCAAATATTTTGTTTTGGGGGGCATATAAAAAAAAACTTTAAACGGGAATTTTTTTTTAGGGTTTTTTTTGGGGACCCGCTACTTTTAAAAAAAAATTTTTAATGTTTTTTTTTCGGGCCCACGAAAAATTTTTTTGGGGGGGAGTCTTTTTTTTGGGTTTTTTTTTCTATAAAAACAGGGGTTAAATTTTTTTGTCTCCCCAAACGGGGGGTCTCCCTTGGGGGAATGCCCTTTTATTTTTTTTTCTCTTGACTTCAAAAAAAAAAAAAAAGAAAAAACTTTAAAAATTCCAAAAACCCCAGGGGTAGTTTATTTTTTAAAAATTAGGGGTTTGAAATCACTAAAAAAATGGGGGAAGGGATCTAAAAAAAAAAAAAAACCAAAAAAAAGGAAAAATTCCCAAATGGGGGGGAAATTAAAAAAAAAAAAAAAAAGGGAATGAAAAAACTTTTTTTTTTTAAATCTTTTTTGGGAAAAAAACCTCATTTTAAAAAATCAAAAAATTTCCCCGGGATAGGAAAAAAAAGAAAAAAAGGAAATAAAAAAAAAAGGATTTTTTTAAGGGAAAATTTTCCCAAAAATTAAACCCCGGGAAAAAGCGGGGGTTTGGGTTAAAATTTAAAAATTTTTTTTAAAAAGGGGACCCTTTTCAAACAGGGAAGTTTATTGGGGGATAGAGTTTAAAAAGGGGAAAAAAAGGGGTAAAAATTTTCCCCCCCAAAAAAGAAAACCCCCAAAAAATCTTTTAACGTGGTGAAATTTAAAAAAAAAAAAAATCTTTTAAAAAAATTTTGGAAAGGGGGAAAAAAAAAATTTAAAGAAACTAAAAAGGAAAAAAAGGGGGAAAAAACCCCAAAAATTTTTTGGGGTTTGGGGGGAGGGTAAACCCTTTGGGGCCCTAAAAATAAAGAAAAATTTGTTTCCAAAAAGGCAAAAATTCAGAAAGGAAAAAAAAAAAAAAGGGGGGGGAACCAAAAACGGCCTAAAAAAATAAACCTTTGTCAATTTTTAAAAAAAATTTTAAATGGGAAATTTTTTCCATAAAAAACAAAAAAAAAGAAAGGGGGAAAAGGGAAAACCCCTTTTTTTTCCTTTTTTTTTAAAAAGGGCTCATACAAAAAATTCTTTCAAGAAATCCTTTTTTTAGGGCCCCCAAAAAAAAACACCCCGGGAACCCATAGGGAAAAAAAATTTAAAAAAAAAATGTTTTAAAAAAAACTGGGGTTTCACGGAAAAAAACAAAAAAAAAATTTTTAAAAAAACGGGGAAAAAATTAAAAAAAGGAAAAAAAAAAAAAGCGGGAAAAAAAAAACCTCCCCCCCCAAAAAAAAAAAAATAAAAAAAAAAAATTTTTTGTAAATTTAAAAAAAATTTACTTTTTAAAAAAAGGACCCAACATGCCCAAGGGGAAGTCCCCCCAAAAAAAGGGGGGGGGGGAAATTTTTTTTTTTTTTTTTAAAAAATTTTTTTAACAAAAAATTTAAAAACCCAAAAAATTTTCCCCTAAAAAAAAATTTTTGGGGGATGCGGGTAAAATTAAAAGTTTTTTAAAGGGGGAAATTTTTTAGCACAAAATTTACATGTTTTTTAAAAAAGGGGAAAAAAATCAAAACCTTTGATAATCTCTTTTTTCTTTTTTCCCCCTGGGAAAAAAACCCTTTTAAGGGAAAAGGGGGGAAAAAAAAAAATTTTTTTTTCTAAAAAAAAGAAAGGAAAAAGAAAAAAAATAAAAAAAAGAAAAAACCCCAAAGCCCGGGAATTCACGAAAAATTTCCCCCAAAACCTTTTAAAAAGGGAAAATTTGTTACCAATGTTTTTTCAAAAAAAAAACCTTAAAAAATTTAATTTAAGCCCATTTTCCAGGATAAAAATTTTAACAAAATATAAAAAATGTAAAATTTTCAAAATTAATTTTCCCCAAAAAAAATGAAGAAAATTAAATTTTTGAAATTTAAAAAAAAAAAAAAATTATTTTTTTCCACCCATGAAAATAAAAAAAAAAAAAAAAAAAGGGAAAAACGGGGGTAAAAAAAATGAACCCAAAAAAAACAAAATCCAATCTATTTTAAAAAAAAAACAAAAAAAAAAAAAAATTTTTCAAAATTTTACTGAAAAAAAAAAGGAAAATCAAAAAAAAAAAAGGGCCCCAAAAAAAAAGGGGGGGGGAAAAAATTTTTTCCAGGGAAACCAAGGGCCTTTCCCAAAATTTGGGAAAAAAAACCTCAAAATTTGGGTTTAAAAAAAAATTTTTTTCCCCCCCCGGGTTTTTTTAAAAACCCTGTGGGAAATTTTCCAAATTTGAAAAAATTCCAAAAAAAAAAAATCCCAAAGAAAAAATTAAAATTATGTAAAAATTATTATTTTGGCCCCTTTAAAAAAATTTTTTTTTTTTAAAAAAAAAAAAAACTTTTTTAATTTTAAGTTTGGCCCCCCTTAAACCCCCCACTAAATTGGCTATAAAAAAAAAAAAGGAAAAGGGCCAATAAAAAAAATTTTTTGGGTTAAAGAAAATTGGGGGAAAAATTGGGGAAAACCCCCCCTTTTTTGGGGCCTGGAAAGGAAATTTTTAAAAATGGTAACATTTTCCCTTTTCCCAAAAAACAAAAATTTTTTTGGGAAATTGGGGAGGGGGGGGGCCCCAAATTAAAAACTGATTCATTTGGGGGTTTGGGAAAAAAAATTTTGTTTAAAAAAGGGAAGGGCCCCAACCCTTTACTTTTCTTTTCCAAATTTTTTGGGGAGAGCGAAAAAAAGTTTTTTTTTTAAATTTAAAAAAAATTTTATTTTTAAAAGCAAAAAAAATATAAATTTTTAAAAAGTGCAGAAAAAGGGGGGCCCAAATTTAAATTTTGGGGTTTTAAAAAAAAAAATATTTTCCAAAAAGATTTTTGGAAAAGGAAAAAAAAAAAAAGCTTAAAAGAAAGCAGTAAAAAGCAGCGGGGAAATTCTGGGGTTCCCCCTTGATTGAAAAAAAATAGGTTTTTTTGGGGGGGAGAAAATGGATCCCAAAAAACTTTTTCCCTTTAATTTTTTTTGAAAAACTTTTTTTAAATTTCCCCCCCAACTTTTTTTGGACGGGACCAAAAATTTAGGGGAATGTTTAAAACCCAAAAAAGGAACCTGAAAATTTGGGCGGGAGCGGGGGGCCCCCCGGGGGGGGCCCAAAAGGCCGGGGACTTTTTTCCCAAAAAAAAAGGGCCCGGGGGCTTTTTGAGTGGGGAATTTAATTTTAAATTTGTTTTTGTGCCCAAAAATGGGTTTTAGATGATTTTGAGGGGGGAAATTTTTGAGTTTCCCATTAAAAAATACCCAAAAATTTTAAGGGGGGCTTTTAGGGGGGGGGGAAAAACCCAGGGGAAAAAAAAAAACCCCCAGTAGTGGTTAAAAAAAGTAAAAAAAAATTTGGGATCTCAATAAAAAAAAAAAATTTTTTGGGGAAGGGAAAACCCCAAAAATTTTGGGAATTTAAACCTTTTTAAATTTTTAAAACCCCATTTTGTTCAAAAGGGGGTATAATTTAATTAAAAAATTTTTTAAAAAAAAAATTTTGGTTTATTAAATTTTTCGGGGATTTTAAAAAAAAAAAAAAAAAATTTGGCAGGGGAAAAGTATTTTAAAACAAAAAAATGTAAACCCTTTTTCGGTTTTTAAGGTTTGTTTAAAAATTGGGGGCCCCTTTTTTTTCTCTTTGGGGAAATTTTCCCTAAAAAAACCTAATTTTTTCGGGTACGGGGGACGGGGTCAAAAAAAAGCCTTGAAAAAAAAAAATAACTTTTTTTTGGGAAACATTTTTTTTTTTTTTCGAAAAAAAATTTTTTCATAGAATTTTTTTTTCCTAAATTTTTTCCGGGCGGGTAAAAAATTAAATTTTTTTCCCTTGTGAAAAAAAATTAATTTCAAATTCTGAAGTTTTTTTTTTTCTTTTTTTTAAATTTTTTCTTTTTAAAAAAAAAGAAAAATAAAATTTGGTTTTTTTTTTGGAAGAAAAAAATTTTTTTTTAAACCCAAAATTTTTTCGTGTTGCCCATGTGTTTAAAAAAATTTTTTTTTTAAAAAATTTTTTTTTAATTCTGAATTTTTTTTTTCCCCTAAAACTTAGGGGGAAGTTTTAATTTTTCTTTTTCTAAAATGCCCCCCTCTTTTCAAGGGGCTCCCAATAAAATCCGGGGGAAAATTATATTTTTTGGGAAAAAGCTAGTTTTTAAACCCCGGTTACTAATAGAAAAAAAAAAAATTTTCCCCCTTTCCCTTTCCGGGTTTTTTCATTTTTGTTTTATTTAAAAAAAAGGGGAGGTTTTTTTTTACTTTAAAAGCCCCAATTTTTTAATCATTTTTTTCCTTTTTATTTTTTTGTTTGTTCTTTTTGGGGGTCCTCAAAAAAACTTTTGGGGCCAAAAAACCCCAAGGGTTTTTTAAAAATTTTGAATGTAAAAAAAATTTAGGTTTTTAAAAAATCTAATAAAAATTTGGGGATTTTTGAGCAGGGTTTTTTGGAAGGAAAAAAGGGGGTTTAAATTAATTTTCCAAACCTTTTTTTAAAAAAATTTGCATATAAAAATTTTTTTTCCAAAAAAATTCTTTTCCTTAAAAAAAAAATGGTCCTTTAAAATTTTCACAAAACCCCCCCCCCCTCAAAAAAATTCCCCAAACCATTAAAATGAAATTTCCCCCCCCAAAAAATTTTTTTTTTAAAATCATGGGAGTTTTTTTTAAAACATTAAAATTTTTTTATTTTAACCCTTTCTAAATTTTTTTTGGGTTCCCTTAAAAATTGTGACACATTTTCCCTTTTTTTTAAACCCTTTAGTTAAAAAAAATTTTTTAAAAAAAGTTTACGGGTTTTTTTTTTATTTTAAAAAAAAACCCCAAAAAAAGCTTTTTTTTTAAAAACAATTTAAAAAAAAAAATTGTTTTTTTCACTTTTAAAATTAAAAACATATATTTTTTTTGGGGGCCCCCTTTTCCTTTTTTTTTGGGGGGGAAACCCCTAATTTCTGTTCTGGGAAAATTAAATTTGTCCCGGGGCCTTTTGTAAATTTTTTTTAAATATTTCTTATAGAAAAAATTTTTCAAAAACAAAAATTTTTTTTAAACCAAAATTTTTTAAATGTAAAAAAAAAAAGGCCCCCTTTTTTTTGGGCCTAATTTTTGGGGGGAAAAGGGAATATCCAAAAAATAGTATAGGGGGTTCCAAGGGAAAAAGTTTTTTTTTTTTTTTCTTTTTAAAAAAGGGTTTGTCCCCCCCTTTTGGGCCCTTTTTTGGGAAAGTGAAACCCCCTTAAAGGGCCAAAAAAACCCCCTTGCTATCATTTTTTTCCCCCCTTTTCATTATTTCCTTTAAAGGGGGGGGGTTTTTTTGTTTTTTTTTTTCCCCCCCCCCCACCCCCCCTTTTTTTTTTCCCCCAATTTTTTAAAAAAAAAAAAAAAAAAACCCTTGGTTTTTTTGGAAGGGTTTTTTGGCCCTCTTTTCCCCTTTAAACGTTTATTTTTTTTTTTTTTATTTTTTTTTTTATTTTTTTTTTTCTTTTTTTGGGGAAAATTTCTTTTGGTCTTTTCTTGGAATTGGGGGGGATTTTTTTTAAAAATTTTTTTTTTCAAAATTTTTTTGGAAAAATTCCCAAAAAAATTTCGGGGGGATACCAAAAAAATTTTTTCTTAGGAAAGGAAAAAAAAAAAAAGGGAATGAATAAAAAGGGGAAAAAAAAAAAAAAAATTTGGGGCCAAAAAAAATTCCCTTTAAAAAATTTAAAAAAGGGGAACGGGCCCCTTGGGTTTAAAAACATTTATTAATTTAAGGGCCAAAAAAAAAACCCCCAAAAAAAGGTGGAAAAAAAATTTTTTTTTACAATACATGAAAATCTTTGAAAGTCTTGCCCCGGGTGATTAAAAAAAATTTGGAAATTTTCCCCACCCCCCAAAAAAAGGAAGTAAATTTTAAAAAGGGGGACGGGGAAAAAAGGCCAAAAAAAAAAAGTTGCCCCAAGAAAATTCATTTTTTTGGGCCCCAAAATTTTAAACCCACCACAATTGGTACCCAACCATACCCCCCACTAAATTTTTGATAAAAAAAAATTAAAAAAGGGTTATCAAGAAAAAATTTAAAAAAAACCAAAATTTGGACCCCCCCTTTATTTTAAACCCTTTCCAATGATAAACCCAAAAAATTTTTCTGGTTTTTACCAAAAAAAAATCATTTGCCTTTGGGGGGGTTCCTGGAAAATTTTCCAAATATACCCCCCAGGGCCAAAAGGGGGGACCGGGGCCCAATTCCTTTTCCTCTGGAAAAATTTAAAACCCAAGGGGAGGAAATAAAAAAAAAACTTTTACCTCCCCCCCGGGGGGGAAAAAAACCCCAAAAAATTTTCCAAATCATTTTTTAAATTATTTAGTAATCCTAAAAACCGGGAAAAAAAACCCAAAAAAAAAAAATATCCCAAATTTGGGGGAAAAAATTTTTTTTTAAAAAAGGGGTAAATATACCCTTTACAATTTTTTAATATAAACCCCAGTAAAAAAAAACCCAAAAATAAAACTCGGGAATACGGCAAAAAAAAAAAAACACTAGATAAAAATTTTTTTAAAAAACCTTTAAACCCCTTTTTTGTAAAAAAAAAAACCCGACCCCCCATTGTTCTAAAAAAATTTAAAGGGGTTTTTTCCCCCCCCCCCAAAGGCTTCATTTTTTAAAAAAAAGGAAAAAAAAAAATTCTATATTAAACCCTTTCTGTTTTTTCCCCTTCTTTTTTTTTCCTTTTTTCCCCCTTGAGGAAAAAAAAGTAAGTACAGAAGGTTACAAAAAGAAAAAATTAAAAAAACCCAAGGTGTGGGGAAAATTTAAAAAAACAAAGGGGGCCCCGGGGGGGAAAAAAAGGGGGGGGGGAATTTTAATTTTTTAACAAAAATTTTCACACAAATTTTTTAAATTTCTTACCCTGGGCCCAAAATGAAAAAAAGGGGGGGGGAAAAAGGGAAAAAAATTTTGGGAAAAAAGGGGGAAAAAATTTAAGGGGGAAAAAAGAGAAGGAGGGGAAAAGGGGGAAATAAAATGGGTAAAAAAAAAAAAAAAAAAAAAAATTTAAAAAGGAAAAATTTAAATAAAAAAATCTCCCCCCCCTTAAAAGGGAAAACCCTGGGGCCCCCTTTTCCATATGTTTAACCGGGGAAAAAAAACCCAAAAAAAAAACCTTCCTGGGTTTTTCCCCACTTCTTTTGAAAAAATTTATTAAAATTTTTCCTTGCGGGAAAATTTGTTGAAAAGGGGTTCCAATCTGATTTTATCTTTCAGGGGCCCCGGGGTTTCTTTTCCTTTTTTTAAAATTTTCCCTTTAAAACCTTCCCCCCTGGGAAATTAAATGTTTTTTTTTAAAATCTTTTTTTGGGGAAGGGAGCAGGGGGGAACTTTTTTTTTTAACCTTTTTTTTTTAAAAAATTTTTAAAAAAAATTAAGGGGCAAAAAAATGGGGGGAAAAAAAAATCCAAAAAATTTTTTAAAATTTTTTAAAAAAAAAAAAATTTTCTTTAAAATTTTTAACCCTTTTTTTTCTTAAAAAACCCCAAATTTTTTGGTTTGGGCCCAAAAAAATGCCCAATTTTTAAATAAAACAAAAAAAACTTTTCCCCTTCAGGAAACCCCCCTTTTTTTTTTTTTTAAACTTTTTAAATTTGTTAAAAAAAAAAAAAAAAATTTTTTTTTAAATTTTTCCCCTTACTAAATATTTAAGAAAAAGGGGGGGATTTTAAAAAAATATTTAAATTTAAAAAACCTTTCTTTAAGGCCCCCCGGTTTTTTTAAAAACCACCCCTGTTTTTTCTTTTTAAAAAAAAAAATTTCCCCTTTTTTATTTGGGGTTTTTCCTTTTGGTTTTAACTTTTAAAAAAAAATGGGGGGCCCCACTTTTTCCCGGGCCGGGGCCCCAAGGGTTTTTTGTTTTTTTCCCCGGGAAAAAAAAAAAAAAATGGGCCCCCAATAATGTTTTTTAAATAAAAAAACCAGCCCCCAAAAAATTTTTATTTTTTTAAAAACCTCCCAAAGGGGAATTAAAAGGGGTTTCCCCAAAATTTAAAACCCTGAAAAAAAAAATTTCCGGCAAGGGGGTTTTTTTTAAAAATTTGAGGGTTTTGGGCCCTTGGGGCCCCCACCCATTTAAAAGGGAAAAGGGCCCTTTAATTTTTAAAGCTTCCCCTGGGGAAAGGGGCCCTTTTTAAAACCCCCATTACGGGGTTTTTTCCCTTTAAAAAAAAAAAACCAAAAAAGGGGGCCAAAAATAAAGGCCCCAGGCTTTTAAATTTTTTTTAAAATTTCCCCGGGAAATCATTTAAATGATTTTTTGAAACCAAATTTTTCTTTTCTTTAGGGGGGAAAATCAAAATTCTCAAATAGGGGGCATGGGTTCCTAAAAAAAAGGGAAAAGTAAAAAAACCCTTTGGGGAAAACCATTTGGGCCCTTTTGGGGGGCCCCCTTTTTAAATTTTTTTCCAAATTGATGTCCTTTTTAAAACCCCTTCGTGTTTTGGGGTTTTTTGGGAAAAAAAATTTTTTTAAAATCATTTTTTTTTGTCAAAGCCCTTAAAACTTTTTTGGGCCCAAGTTTTTTACTAGTTTTCTAGGTTTAAAAATTTCCCAAAAAAAATTTTCCTCCCTCTAGAAAAAAGGGTTTTTAAATTAAAATTTAAAAAAATCCCCCTCCCCCATCACCCAAAAGGGGACAGTTCTTTTTGCCCCTCCCAAAAAATTTCTTAGAAAAAAAACCTAAAAAAAAACCCCCAAAAATTTAAAAAAAAATTTGGAAAAGGAAAGCAGAGGGTGTCTTTTTTATGTTTTTTCAATGGTTTTTCCAAACCAAAATTTTTTTTGGGGGGCTCAAGGCGGGGTAAATTATTAAAAAAAAAAAGTTGCAATGTCCCCAATGGGCCTTTTTAAAAAATTGGGTTTTCCCTTTTTCCCTTTTTAAAGCTACCTAAAAAAATTATTTTTTCAAAAAATTCTTGGGAAGTTTTTATAAACAAAATAGAGTTTTTCTTCTTTGTATTTTTTGTTTTTGGAAAATTCAAAAAAAAACCCCCGGTTGAAAAATTAAACCCCAAGGGGAAAAAGGTTTTCCAAAAAAACCTGCCTTTGGGGGCGGCTCCCTTTTTAAAATTTTATATTTAAAAAAAGTTTTAAATTTTTTCCATAAAAAAAATGTGTCAGGGGGGGTTCCCCTTTTTGCTTTTTATTTTAAAATTTTTTTGGAAGTTTTTAATTTAACCCAAATAGGGTTTTTTTGGGTCATTTGGAAAAAAAGGGGGCCCGGGAAAGCTTGGGAGGGAAATTTTTTTTTCCCCAGATTATTGGTAATTTTTCCCAAATTTTCCCTCTTCTGCCCCCCAATTTTTTTTCCCCAAATTTTAAAGGGGCCAGAAATCAAATAAAAACCCCAAAAACTTTTAGTTTTTTTTTAAAAATTTTTTGGGTTGCAAAGGGGGAATTTTAATACAGCATTTTGGGAAAAAAAAAAAAAATTTTGGTGGGAAAAGGGGGGGAATTAAACCCTTAAAAATTAAAAGAGTGCCCAAATTAAAATTTCGGGAAGTCAAAAAATTTAAAAAAAAAAAAAATTCTCTATTTTTTTTTTTTTTGGAAAAAAATTTTTAAAACCAAAGGGACTCTTTTTTTAATGAAAAAAGAAAAAAAAATAAGGGCCCAAAAAAGTTTTTTTAAAATTTGGGAGTTTATAAAAAAAAAAAAAACCCAAAATTAGTCTTTGGGGGTAGGGGCGGGGCATTTTGGATTTTAGTTAAATTCCAAGGGTTTTTAATAATTGGGTTATACCCCCCCAAAAGTAAAAATTTTTAAAAAATTTCCCCCAAAATAAGAATACTATTTTTTCCAAAGAAAAAATTTTTAAAAAATTAAAAAAAATGGTTTTTAAAGGAAAAGGGGAATGAAGTTTAAAAAAAAAGTAAAAAAATGGTTTGGAAAAAAAAAAATTTTTTAAAAAAAAAAAAAAAATTGTGGAGATTTCCCATCGGAAATTTTTTGGGGGACTCATGTTTAATTTAGGGTTTAAAGGGGTTTAAAAAACCAAGTGTAAAAAAAAAAAAAACCTAAAAGGGGGCCCAACTTTGGGTAAAAAAAAAAAACCCAGGGCCTTTAACCCCAACATTATTTGAAAAACCAATTTTTTTTAAAAAAGGTTAAGTTAAACCTTTTCAAAAAAAAAAACTTGAAAAAAAAAAACCCCAAAGGGGCCAGAAACCTTCCATTTTTTAAATGTAAAAGGAATTGGGGCAGTACCCCACCGAAAAAATTTAAAAAAAAATATATTTTTGCCATAAAAAACAAACTTTAAAAAAAAAAAAATTTTCTGCCTTTTAAATGTTTTTATGTTTTAAAATTTTTACCTTTTCCATGGAAAAAAAATTTTGAAAATTATTTTTTTTAAAAAGCTTTTTGAGGAGAAAAAAAAATTTCAAACCCCAAATATTAAAAATAATTTAAAATATTAAATTAAATAAAAAATTAAAAGGGTCCCAAAAATTTAAAAAATGGGAATGTTTTTTTTGCAAAAATTTTATCTGTGATGTTTTGGGTTTTTCAAAAAGGCAAACCTGCTGAAAAAAAAAAATGGATGATTTAAAAATTTAAACCAATAAAAATTTAAATGGGTTTTTCCCCCTTAGGTTTTTCCTTTTTTTCAAAAAACCCACGAAAGGTTTTTAAACCAAAAAATTTAAAAAAAAAAAAAAAAAACCAAATTTTTTAAAAATTCTTGTAAAAAAAAAAACAAAAAAAAAAAATAGAGGGAAAAGGAGGGGCCCCGGTTTTTTAATGTTTAGGGAAAAATAGGGGCCCCCCAAAAATTTTGGGTTTGGAAAATTTTAATTTTAAAAAAAGGGGGGAATTAATTTTTTGATTTTAAAAATTTTTAAAAGTTTCCCCCAAAGGAAAAAAAAAAAAAAATTTTGTTTTTTGTTTAAAAATTTTGGGTTTTTTCTCATTTTTAGCATTTGGGAAAACATTTAGGGAGTAAAAAAAATTAAATTTTAATTTTAAATAATTTAAAGGGGAAAATTAATTGTATCCCCCTATATGTAAAAAAAATTTTTGGGTTTTGAGGTGGGGGAAAGGAAAAAAAGGATTTTTGGGAGCCCCTTACTGTTGCTGAAAAAAATTTCCCCAAAAAAAAATTTAAAAGGGGGTTAAAAAAGCGCCCAAAATTTTCCAGTTGGGGGATGGGGAACTTTGATTTTTAAAGGGATGCCGGGGGCCCCAAAAACATAAAAAGGGGGTCGGGGAAGGGGGGGGGGCTGGGGTTGTTTCGGGAAAGGGGTTTAAAAGGGGGGGAATATTTTTTCCCTTCTCTTTTCCCCAGCTTCAGAAAAGCGGGCCCACAGTTTGGCCCAGCACCGCCCCCCAAAAAAAACTCTGTTGCATCATCCCTTTTGACTTTTGACCAAATTTTTCGGGGGACTTATTTTGAAAGATCCTTGTAATTAAAAAGGGCCCAGGAAAAAGTTCTTTTTAAAAAATCTCTAAAATCAATTAAAATCTGCATAGTCCCCTTTGCAGTAAAATCATATTTGGGTTTAGGGTATAGACATCTTTGGGGGGGGGCCTTTTACTTTGTTTTACCAAAAAAATAAAAATGATCCACTATAAAAGGTAAAAAAAGGGGGGTTTAAAAAATGATATATTTGGCCTCTCTCTGCCGTGACCGGGGCTATTTGTATGTATGGTAAACCCAAACATAGGGTTAAAACTTTTTTTTTCTCCAAATTTTCAATTATTCATGTAAAAAACTTTGGGGGGGACTCTGGAATTTTAAAAATTAGAAGTTTTGTCTTGTGAGTTAACGTCACGGGGAAAATTTTTTAGAAAATATTTAAAAGGGGTTAAATTTTAGGGGGAGGATGGACTAGAAGATTGAAAAAATGTTCAACCAATGATGTTTTGTCTTTTTTTCTTCTATTAGTGTTTATGATCTCAAAAAAAATTTTGAAAAAAAAAAACACTTGTAAAAAATGATCTAAATGGTTACTACAATGTGATTTTTAAATGATTGCAGTTGTTAAAATTTTAAACTTTGGGACATAAGCAGGGGAAAATTTGCTTTTAAAAGCCACATGTTATACAAAAGTACCCATCCAAAAGCTTGCTATATTTTACCAGAAAAGGTTATGAATTTTTTCCCCTTTTTTAAAAAAATTTGTCACCTTTCCATTTAATGGGATTTAATTGGGGAAATTTTTCCCTTTTAGTTTTTATGTGTAAAGCCTTGTTTTTAAGCACTGTGAGGGAGGCTGAAAATGGGAATGGTGATTTCTTTTTACCAAAAGGGAAAAAACTTATAAATTTGATGCTTTCCCAAAAAAGAAATTAATCCCCTTTTCTTCTGATTAATAAATAGTTTTTTTTTTTTAAAAAAACCCCCCAAAGGAAATAGGGGGTTTTTTTAGGGCCTTTTTTATGTGTGGTTAGTTAATGTTACTATCCTTTTTAGAAAAGAATTCAGATCACATTAAAAAAAATTTTTGCAAATTAAAAAGCCATTTATTCTTTAAAAAATTT
>JAKFHU010001616.1:0-17741 GCA_023783475.1 Daubentonia madagascariensis | reverse complement strand
AGAGTTCCCAAATTTAACCTCCTACAAGTTGGAAACATGCCCAAAAAGTGAACCCCCAGAGTTTCTGTGGAATGAGGGTTTTCTTTGGGAAAAGATTTCTATGCCCATTACCCTTTCTCGAAAATTCTACTTCGTTTTAGAGGCTTAAACATGACAGAATCGGTCTCCACAAAATGAAAACCCGTCCTACCAAGCCTCCAGTTAATCTTATTGTGGAAGCAAGAAAAAAACAAACGAAACAATATTTTCCCTGCAGAGAGTTAAGCAAACCTATATAAACAGATCACCTGCTGCTTCCTTTCAGGGACGAGATGTGATTCCAAATTAAACAGCTTTCATTTTCTCCACTAACCCGCTTGGTACAAAAATTACAATTTTCTCCACCAAATGCTCTGAAAAGGAGGACCAGAGAAGTGGTCTACAAAGAAAAGCGGACACGTCCTAAAAACCCCTCTCTTTTGACGGGTTTCCTATTCAGAGCTTTGAAACCAACGACAATAATGCTTCCCAAACAATATCTAAACTGCCTTACCCAAGTGGTCATCTCTCTGACCTTTGCTGAATAGAAGTTTTAATTGAAAGAGCTTTACTAGGATTGGGCCTGGTTGCTAGACCATGTCAACCCTCTCACTTAGCCTGTTAGAATTATCCAGGAGAAAGGGTTTCTGCACCAGACACATCTACGCTACCAAGGGCTCCTATACGATTTTTAGGATGGTCCCTAGGGAAAACCCCAAAACCTAGGGCTTTTAAATGCAGAGTTTCGCAAACTGCACCAAAGTGAACTCTACCTGTTTTTTTCCGGGGAAATTAAACTGTTTAACTACGGACAACGTATTTTTCATTTTCCCCCGCTTCGTACGACGTTGTGTTTCTTGTACAATTAAGTTTAGAATGTGCCCAAATAAACCCCTGGTCTACAAAAGTGTGCACTTCCATAAATCTTTTTCCATCTGACCTTGCTACCTCAAAGCAATAAAACTAACTGAAATGAGCCATCCACAGATTACACAATTCGAACACAGGTAATTCCACTTTCTTTCCCCCTCAAAAAATTCGAGTGTTTGACTTGCGTACATTTTTTTCCCCTTGCCAAATGACCCACTTGCTTACGAATGTTTCTTCTTTTCCCCCTTGGAATTCTTAAACCTGAAAGTTTCCTGGGTTACAACCAAAAACAGGACTGTCCTAGATGAAGAAACTCTCTGAGACACATTTTTTAAAGGCTAAGAAGACAATCTTTCGTAAGTTTCCTACACGGGTTTTAAAGAAGCAGGACACAATGAACATCCACGCTATTTTCATTAGTAAAGTTTTTCTCCGGGCCCTTTGCCCCGCGACGATTAACATTCCCTCCCTTCCTTAGCGACTGTTATCATACTAGATCCCTAAATCAGCACCTTCCCGGATCATTGACCTTGATCACTTCAACAATAGTGCAACACCTCCATTCTGTGTCTCCCAATTAAGCACGGTGCTCTACTCGTGTGCTTTCCTTTGATAAACCTACCTAGAAGCGTATAAGTCGCTTTCCTTTTTCTAAAAATCCTCCTCTCTGGAACAGGACTGTTAAGATCCATCTCCCAAGAAAGAGGCACTTCAGGTTTGTGACCTTCCTCACGAAGCCTGTATCCCCAATGCCCTTTCAGAACCAGAACCTCTGTAAAGGGAACACCATGCCTTTTCGAATTACGGTTTTCATGAAACACTCATATTCAAAACCCGCTTTGGTACGAAATTGCAGAACTTCTGCATAAGACTTGAAATATCACCAGAGATCCGGATTTACATCCAAAGAGTACACTTCCACAAAGATGTTTCCCTGTTTGGCACTTTTGCTGTACGAATGACATCAGAACACACGACAATACGCTTCCATGCACAGATTAACAATCCTCAACACAACTAATCTATACTGTTTGTCTCTCGACGAATGGCGTGTTTTCCTTTGAAATAGCCTTATATCGTCAAATTCCCTGCTTGTTTGAAATTGCCATCTTTGCCATTTGGTATCTTGCAATCACACCAGAGAATGGGGTCCTGCAAAGAAAATGCAGAACACCACCTGAGAAGCATCTCTATGAGAATTCCTTTCCGTAAGGAAGCCAAGGCAAATAAAACCTCTACATAATATTTCCGTACAGAGCTATATTCAAAGCTGTACCAATCGGAACGTCTAGATGTTTTCTTTGTCTGGGAAAAAATCGTTTTTACGTTGAAAAAGCTTGGTACTCTCACATTATCCCACTTTCTGCGAAATCTTACTTCTTCTCCACGTTAGATGTCTAGATAAGTGAGCTCTGCATCTGAGTCTACTATTGAAACTCCGTACTTTCTACCTTGGTTGCTTTTCGGTTTTCCTTTTACTGGGAAAGAAAGTGAAAGAAACCGTACTCTTGGCTGCCATACACAGATTTATGAAATCCCGAGCACAGATGAAATTCTGGCTGCTTCTCTCAGAGCACGGAAGCTTTTGGACTTTGTACCTGTTGCCATCGCTGAGTGACCCTCTTAATACAACATGCCCTGCTTCTCCACTGAGAAGCCTTGACGTATCGCCACCGGTATCCGACCCGAAACCTGATGGCAGTGCATCGCCTTGAAGAACCATCCCTGAGAGACATCATTTTCTCTCTGTTGGGCAATGCAGACAACTGTTTATAAGGCTTGCATACAGAGATTTAAGCCAACCTGTACAGAACGGAGCTTCTAGCTGCTATCTTTCATGCGTTGGAGGTGTGTTCAGCTGAGACAATTTTATGTCCTCCAACCTAGCAGTTTTTTAAAATTGCCCTTCATTTAAACTTAGAAATTGAGACATGTTACCATAGAATCTGGGTGTCCTTCTGTTAGGCAGCATCTTTCCTATGAGCTACCTGAAAGTGCTAGTGGTTTTTTTATCAAGCATGTGTGGAGAGTCTGCCAATTCAACCTCCATACACAGAGTTAGGATAACATGTCCAAAAGTGAACCCCCAGATGTTTTCTGTGATAGAATAGAGGGGTTTTCATGGAAAAGAGTTCCTATTGCCCATTTACCCTCTTCCTACGAAATGTCATCTTGTTCTTAGAGGCTTGAAAACATGACCAGAGATCGAGTTCTTCCACAGAAATGAAACACCCCGTCCTACCATAAGCATCTCCATGTTATATCTTTACTTGTGGAAGCAAGAGAAACAAACAGAAACAATACTTCCCTGCAGAGAGTTAAGCAAACCTATATACAACAGATCTCTAGCTGCTTCCTTTCAGGGACGAGATGTGATTCCAATTAACAGCTTCATTTTCTCCACTAACCCCTTGGTACAAAATTACATATTTTCTCCACCAAATGCTCTGAGAGAGGACCAGAGAAGCTGGGTCTACAAAGAAAAGCAGGACACGTCCTCAAAGCTCCTCTCTATTTGACAGGTTTCCTATTCAGAGCTTTTGAGAACCAACTGACAATAATGCTTCCCTACACATATCTAAACTGCCCTTCACCCAAGTGGTCATCTCTCTGACCTTTGCTGAGAATAGAAGTGTTTTAATATGAAAGAGCTTTACATAGGCAATTAGCCTGGTTGCTACGACCATGTCAATCCTCTGCACTTAGCCTGTTAGAATATCCATGGAGAAGGGTTTCTGCACCAGACACGATCTACGCATACCAAGGAAGCATCTCTATGACGATTCTTTTAGTGATGGATCCCTAGGGAAAAACCCAGAACCTACGGCTTTCATGCAGAGTTTCAGCAAAACTGCACCAAAGTGAACATCTACCTGTTTTCTTCCTGGGAATTAAACTGTTTCAACTACGGACAACGTTATATTTTCCATTTTCCCGCTTTCGTACTACTTTGTGTTTCTTGTTCTATTAGAGGTTAGAAATGTGACCAGTGAACCTGGGTCTACAAGTGAAAGTGTGTACACTTCCATAGGGATGCTTTTCCATCTGACCTCTGCTACTCATCAAAGCAAGTGAGAACTAACTGAACATGAGCATTCCACACAGATTAGCACAATTCTGAACACAGGTGAAATTCCAGCGTCTTTCTCTCATATAATTCGAGTGTTTTGACTGCGTACATGTTTTCCTTGCCAAATGACCCACTTGCTACGAATAGGTTCTTCTTTTCCACTTGGAAGCTGTACAACCTGAACAGATTCCTGGGTTTACAACTCAGAAAACAGGACTGGTCCTAGATGAAGCAGCTCTCTCAGACTACATTTACTTGTAGAAGGCTAGGAAGACAATCTCTTCGTAATGTTTCCATACACAGGTTTAAGACAAGCAGGACACAACTGAACATCCAGCTGCTATCTTTCATTGAGTAGAAGTGTTTTCTCTCGGTTCCCTTTTATGGCCCCCAGCTGAACGATGTTAACTAATTTCCCATTCCCCTTCCCTTACAAGCTTGGACATGTTATCAGTCAATCTAGATCTACACCTGAAATTCAGCACACTTCCTCGGGATCACTTGACTCTCTGACTCACTTTTCCAATCAAATCATGTGCGAACAGACCGTCCATTCTGTGGTCTCCCAAATAGTTAAGCTAACCGGTGCACATCTGACCTCGTAGGTGCTTTCCTCTCATTGAGTAAGACCATATGCCTTAGAAATGGCTGTATAAGTTCTGCTTTCCTACTTTCTACCAAAATCTCCTTCCTCTCCAGTTGGAATCACGGAACTGTTACAAGAGAATCGCAGTCTCCCACAGAAACGGAGTGCACTTCTCAACGGAGCATCTCTTTGTGACTCCTTTTCCTCACGGAAGCCTGTGAAATCCCACAAAATGCTCCTTTCACAGAGAGCTGAAGCAAACCTCTGTACAAGGGAACACCTAGTTGCCTTTTTCAGAGATTATGACGTGTTTTCACTGAAAACAACTCTATAGTCTCCATAAACCCGCTTTGTACGAAATTGCAGAACTTCTGCAATAAGAAGCTTGAAATATCACCAGAGATCCGGATTTACATCCAAAGAGTACACTTCCACAAAGATGTTTCCCTGTTTGGCACTTTGCTGTACGAATGACATCAGAACACACAGACAATACTGCTTCCATGCACAGATTAACAATCCTCAACACAACTAATCTATATACCTGTTGTCTCTCGACGAATAGGCGTGTTTTCCTTTGAAATAGCCTTATATCGTCAAATTCCCTGCTTGTTTTGAAATTGCCATCTTTGCCATTTGGTATCTTGCATCAGCACCAGAGAATGGGGTCCTGCAAAGAAAATGCAGAACACACCCTGAAGAAGCATCTCTATGAGAATTCCTTTCCGTAAGGAAGCCAAGGCAAATAAAAACCTCTACATAATATTTCCGTACAGAGCTATATTCAAAGCTGTACCAATCGGAACGTCTAGATTTTTGCTTGCTGGGAAAAAAATCGTTTTACGTTGAAAAAGCTTGGTACTCTCCATTATCCCACTTTCTGCGAAATTCTTACTACTTCTCCACGTAGAAGGCTAGAAAAGTGACCACTGCATCTGAGTCTACTAATGAAACTCCGTACGTTCTACCTTGGATGCTTTTCGCTGTTCCTTTTACTGGGAAAGAAAGTGAGAAGAAAACCGTACTCTTGGCTGCCATACACAGATTTATGAAATCCCGAGCACAGATGAAATTCTGGCTGCTTTCTCTCAGAGCACGGAAGCTTTTGGACTTTGTACCTGTTGCCATCGCTGAGTGACCCTCTTAATACGAACATGCCCTGCTTCTCCACTGAGAAGCCTTGACGTATCGCCACCGTATCCGACCCGAAACCTGATGGCAGTGCATCGCCTTGAAGAACCATCCCTGAGAGACATCATTTCTCGTTGAGGGCAATGCAGACAAACTGTTTATAAGGCTTGCATACAGAGATTTAAGCCAACCTGTACAGAACGGAGCTTCTAGCTGCTATCTTTCATGCGTTGGAGGTGTGTTTCAGCTGAGACAATTTTATGTCCTCCAACCTAGCGAGTTTTTTAAAATTGCCCTTCATTTAAACTTAGAAATTGAGACATGTTACCATAGAATCTGGGTGTCCTTCTGTTAGGCAGCATCTTTCCTATGAGCTACCTGAAAGTGCTAGTGGTTTTTTTATCAAGCATGTGTGAGAGTCTGCCAATTCAACCTCCATACACAGAGTTAGGATAACATGTCCAAAGTGAACCCCCAGATGTTTTCTGTGATAGAATAGAGGGGTTTTCATTGGAAAAGAGTTCCTATTGCCCATTTACCCTCTTCCTACGAAAATGTCATACTTCTGTTCTTAGAGGCTTGAAAACATGACAGAGATCGAGTTCTTCCACAGAAATGAAACACCCCGTCCTACCATAAGCATCTCCATGTTAATATCTTTACTTGTGGAAGCAAGAGAAAACAAACAGTAAATATACTTCCCTGCAGAGAGTTAAGCAAACCTATATACAACAGATCATCTAGCTGCTTCCTTTCAGGGACGAGATGTGTTTCCAAATTAAACAGCTTCATTTTCTCCACTAACCCGCTTGGTACAAAATTACATATTTTCTCCACCAAATGCTCTGAGAGAGGACCAGAGAAGCTGGGTCTACAAAGAAAAGCAGGACACGTCCTCAAAGCTCCTCTCTATTTGACAGGTTTCCTATTCAGAGCTTTTGAGAACCAACTGACAATAATGCTTCCCTACACATATCTAAACTGCCCTTAACCCAAGTGGTCATCTCTCTGACCTTTGCTGAGAATAGAAGTGTTTTAATATGAAAGAGCTTTACATAGGCAATTAGCCTGGTTGCTACGACCATGTCAATCCTCTGCACTTAGCCTGTTAGAAGTATCCATGGAGAAAGGGTTTCTGCACCAGACACGATCTACGCATACCAAGGAAGCATCTCTATGACGATTCTTTTAGAGATGGATCCCTAGGGAAAAACCCAGAACCTACGGCTTTCATGCAGAGTTTCAGCAAAACTGCACCAAAGTGAACATCTACCTGTTTTCTTCCTGGGAATTAAACTGTTTCAACTACGGACAACGTTATATTTTCCATTTTCCCGCTTCGTACGACGTTGTGTTTCTTGTACAATTAGAGGTTAGAAATGTGACCAGTGAACCTGGGTCTACAAGTGAAAGTGTGTACACTTCCGTAGGGATGCTTTTCCATCTGACCTCTGCTACTCATCAAAGCAAGTGAGAACTAACTGAACATGAGCATTCCACACAGATTAGCACAATTCTGAACACAGGTGAAATTCCAGCGTCTTTCTCTCAGAAATTCGAGTGTTTTGACTGTGTACATGTTTCCTTGCCAAATGACCCACTTGCTACGAATAGGTTCCTTCTTTTCCACTTGGAAGCTTTACAACCTGAAGAGATTCCTGGGTTACAACTCAGCAACGAGGACTGGTCCTAGATGAAGCAGCTCTCTCAGACTACATTTACTTGTAGAAGGCTAGGAAGACAATCTCTTCGTAATGTTTCCATACACAGGTTTAAGACAAGCAGGACACAACTGAACATCCAGCTGCTATCTTTCATTGAGTAGAAGTGTTTTCTCTCGGGTCCCTTTTATGGCCCCCAGCTGAACGATGTTAACTAATTTTCCCATTCCCCTTCCCTTACAAGCTTGGACATGTTATCAGTCAATCTAGATCTACACCTGAAATTCAGCACATTCCTCGGGATCACTTGACTCTCTGACTCACTTTTCCAATCAAATCATGTGCGAACAGACCGTCCATTCTGTGGTCTCCCAAAAGTTAAGCTAACCGGTGCACATCTGACCTCGTAGGTGCTTTCTCTCATTGAGTAAGACCATATGCCTTAGAAATGGCTGTATAAGTTCTGCTTTCCTACTTTCTACCAAAATCTCCTTCCTCTCCAGTTGGAATCACGGAACTGTTACAAGAGAATCGCAGTCTCCCACAGAAACGGAGTGCACTTCTCAACGGAGCATCTCTTTGTGACTCCTTTTCCTCACGGAAGCCTGTGAAATCCCACGAAAATGCTCCTTTCACAGAGAGCTGAAGCAAACCTCTGTACAAGGGAACACCTAGTTGCCTTTTTTTCAGAGATTAGACGTGTTTTCACTGAAAACAACTCTATAGTCTCCATAAAACCGCTTTGTACGAAATTGCAGAACTTCTGAAATAAGAAGCTTGAAATATCACCAGAGATCCTGATTTACATCCAAGAGTACACTTCCACAAAGATGTTTCCCTGTTTGGCACTTTTGCTGTACGAATGACATCAGAACACACAGACAATACTGCTTCCATGCACAGATTAACAATCCTCAACACAACTAATCTTATACCTGTTGTCTCTCGACGAATAGGCGTGTTTTCCTTTGAAATAGCCTTATATCGTCAAATTCCCTGCTTGTTTGAAATTGCCATCTTTGCCATTTGGTATCTTGCAATCAGCACCAGAGAATGGGGTCCTGCAAAGAAAATGCAGAACACACCCTGAAGAAGCATCTCTATGAGAATTCCTTTCCGTAAGGAAGCCAAGGCAAATAAAAACCTCTACATAATATTTCCGTACAGAGCTATATTCAAAGCTGTACCAATCGGAACGTCTAGATGTTTTCTTGCTGGGAAAAAAATCGTTTTACGTTGAAAAAGCTTGGTACTCTCCATTATCCCACTTTCTGCGAAATCTTACTACTTCTCCACGTAGAAGGCTAGAAAAGTGACCACTGCATCTGAGTCTACTAATGAAACTCCGTACGTTCTACCTTGGATGCTTTTCGCTGTTCCTTTTACTGGGAAAGAAAGTGAGAAGAAACCGTACTCTTGGCTGCCATACACAGATTTATGAAATCCCGAGCACAGATGAAATTCTGGCTGCTTTCTCTCAGAGCACGGAAGCTTTTGGACTTTGTACCTGTTGCCATCGCTGAGTGACCCTCTTAATACGAACATGCCCTGCTTCTCCACTGAGAAGCCTTGACGTATCGCCACCGTATCCGACCCTAAACCTGATGGCAGTGCATCGCCTTGAAGAACCATCCCTGAGAGACATCATTTTCTCGTTGAGGGCAATGCAGACAAACTGTTTATAAGGCTTGCATACAGAGATTTAAGCCAACCTGTACAGAACGGAGCTTCTAGCTGCTATCTTTCATGCGTTGGAGGTGTGTTCAGTGAGACAATTTTTATGTCCTCCAACCTAGCGAGTTTTTTAAAATTGCCCTTCATTTAAACTTAGAAATTGAGACATGTTACCATAGAATCTGGGTGTCCTTCTGTTAGGCAGCATCTTTCCTATGAGCTACCTGAAAGTGCTAGTGTTTTTTTATCAAGCATGTGTGGAGAGTCTGCCAATTCAACCTCCATACACAGAGTTAGGATAACATGTCCAAAAGTGAACCCCCAGATGTTTTCTGTGATAGAATAGAGGGGTTTTCATTGGAAAAGAGTTCCTATTGCCCATTTACCCTCTTCCTACGAAAATGTCATACTTCTGTTCTTAGAGGCTTGAAAACATGACCAGAGATCGAGTTTCTTCCACAGAAATGAAACACCCCGTCCTACCATAAGCATCTCCATGTTAATATCTTTACTTGTGGAAGCAAGAGAAAACAAACAGAAACAATACTTCCCTGCAGAGAGTTAAGCAAACCTATATACAACAGATATCTAGCTGCTTCCTTTCAGGGACGAGATGTGATTTCCAAATTAAACAGCTTCATTTTCTCCACTAACCCCTTGGTACAAAATTACATATTTTCTCCACCAAATGCTCTGAGAGAGGACCAGAGAAGCTGGGTCTACAAAGAAAAGCAGGACACGTCCTCAAAGCTCCTCTCTATTTGACAGGTTTCCTATTCAGAGCTTTTGAGAACCAACTGACAATAATGCTTCCCTACACATATCTAAACTGCCCTTACCCAAGTGGTCATCTCTCTGACCTTTGCTGAGAATAGAAGTGTTTTAATATGAAAGAGCTTTACATGGGCAATTAGCCTGGTTGCTACGACCATGTCAATCCTCTGCACTTAGCCTGTTAGAAGTATCCATGGAGAAAGGGTTTCTGCACCAGACACGATCTACGCATACCAAGGAAGCATCTCTATGACGATTCTTTAGTGATGGATCCCTAGGAAAAACCCAGAACCTACGGCTTTCATGCAGAGTTTCCAGAAAACTGCACCAAAGTGAACATCTACCTGATTTCTTCCTGGGAATTAAACTGTTTCAACTACGGACAACGTTATATTTTCCATTTTCCCGCTTCGTACGACGTTGTGTTTCTTGTACAATTAGAGGTTAGAAATGTGACCAGTGAACCTGGGTCTACAAGTGAAAGTGTGTACACTTCCATAGGGATGCTTTTCCATCTGATCTCTGCTACTCATCAAAGCAAGTGAGAACTAACTGAACATGAGCATTCCACACAGATTAGCACAATTCTGAACACAGGTGAAATTCCAGCGTCTTTCTCTCAGAAAATTCGAGTGTTTTGACTGCGTACATGTTTTCCTTGCCAAATGACCCACTTGCTACGAAGAGGTTCTTCTTTTCCACTTGGAAGCTTTACAACCTGAAGAGATTCCTGGTTACAACTCAGAAAACAGGATGGTCCTAGATGAAGCAGCTCTCTGAGACTACATTTACTTGTAGAAGGCTAGGAAGACAATCTCTTCGTAATGTTTCCATATACAGGTTTAAGAAAAGCAGGACACAACTGAACATCCAGCTGCTATCTTTCATTGAGTAGAGTGTTTTCTCTCGGGTCCCTTTTATGGCCCCCAGCTGAACGATGTTAACTAATTTCCCATTCCCCTTCCCTTACAAGCTTGGACATGTTATCAGTCAATCTAGATCTACACCTGAAATTCAGCACACTTCCTCGGGATCACTTGACTCTCTGACTCACTTTTCCAATCAAATCATGTGCGAACAGACCGTCCATTCTGTGGTCTCCCAAATAGTTAAGCTAACCGGTGCACATCGACCTCGTAGGTGCTTTCTTCATTGAGTAAGACCATATGCCTTAGAAATGGCTGTATAAGTTCTGCTTTCCTACTTTCTACCAAATCTCCTTCCTCTCCAGTTGGAATCACGGAACTGTTACAAGAGAATCGCAGTCTCCCACAGAAACGGAGTGCACTTCTCAACGGAGCATCTCTTTGTGACTCCTTTTCCTCACGGAAGCCTGTGAAATCCCACGAAATGCTCCTTTCACAGAGAGCTGAAGCAAACCTCTGTACAAGGGAACACCTAGTTGCCTTTTTTTCAGAGATTAGACGTGTTTCACTGAAAACAACTCTATAGTCTCCATAAACCCGCTTTGTACGAAATTGCAGAACTTCTGCAATAAGAAGCTTGAAATATCACCAGAGATCCGGATTTACATCCAAAGAGTACACTTCCACAAAGATGTTTCCCTGTTGGCACTTTTGCTGTACGAATGACATCAGAAACACACGACAATACTGCTTCCATGCACAGATTAAACAATCCTCAACACAACTAATCTTTATACCTGTTGTCTCTCGACGAATAGGCGTGTTTTCCTTTGAAATAGCCTTATATCGTCAAATCCCTGCTGTTTTGAAATTGCCATCTTTGCCATTTGGTATCTTGCAATCAGCACCAGAGAATGGGGTCCTGCAAAGAAAATGCAGAAACCACCCTGAAGAAGCATCTCTATGAGAATTCCTTTCCGTAAGGAAGCCAAGGCAAATAAAAACCTCTACATAATATTTCCGTACAGAGCTATATTCAAAGCTGTACCAATCGGAACGTCTAGATGTTTTCTTGCTGGGAAAAAAATCGTTTTACGTTGAAAAAGCTTGGTACTCTCCATTATCCCACTTCTGCGAAATCTTACTACTTCTCCACGTAGAAGGCTAGAAAAGTGACCACTGCATCTGAGTCTACTAATGAAACTCCGTACGTTCTACCTTGGATGCTTTTCGCTGTTCCTTTTACTGGGAAAGAAAGTGAGAAGAAACCGTACTCTTGGCTGCCATACACAGATTTATGAAATGCCCGAGCACAGATGAAATTCTGGCTGCTTTCTCTCAGAGCACGGAAGCTTTTGGACTTTGTACCTGTTGCCATCGCTGAGTGACCCTCTTAATACGAACATGCCTGCTTCTCCACTGAGAAGCCTTGACGTATCGCCACCGTATCCGACCCGAAACCTGATGCAGTGCATCGCCTTGAAGAACCATCCCTGAGAGACATCATTTTCTCGTTGAGGGCAATGCAGACAAACTGTTTATAAGGCTTGCATACAGAGATTTAAGCCAACCTGTACAGAACGGAGCTTCTAGCTGCTATCTTTCATGCGTTGGAGGTGTGTTCAGCGAGACAATTTATGTCCTCCAACCTAGCGAGTTTTTTAAAATTGCCCTTCATTTAACTTAGAATTGAGACATGTTACCATAGAATCTGGGTGTCCTTCTGTTAGGCAGCATCTTTCCTATGAGCTACCTGAAAGTGCTAGTGGTTTTTTATCAAGCATGTGTGGAGAGTCTGCCAATTCAACCTCCATACACAGAGTTAGGATAACATGTCCAAAAGTGAACCCCAGATGTTTTCTCGTGATAGAATAGAGGGGTTTTTCATTGGAAAAGAGTTCCTTTTGCCCATTTACCCTCTCCTACGAAAATGTCATACTTCTGTTCTTAGAGGCTTGAAAACATGACCAGAGATCGAGTTCTTCCACAGAATGAAACACCCCGTCCTACCATAAGCATCTCCATGTTAATATCTTTACTTGTGGAAGCAAGAGAAAACAAACAGAAACAATACTTCCCTGCAGAGAGTTAAGCAAACCTATATACAACAGATCATCTAGCTGCTTCCTTTCAGGGACGAGATGTGTTCCAAATTAAACAGCTTCATTTTCTCCAACTAACCCGCTTGGTACAAAATTACATATTTTCTCCACCAAATGCTCTGAGAGAGGACCAGAGAAGGGGTCTACAAAGAAAAGCAGGACACGTCCTCAAACTCCTCTCTATTTGACAGGTTCCTATTCAGAGCTTTTGAGAACCAACTGACAATAATGCTTCCCTACACATATCTAAACTGCCCTTAACCCAAGTGGTCATCTCTCTGACCTTTGCTGAGAATAGAAGTGTTTTAATATGAAAGAGCTTTACATGGCAATAGCCTGGTGCTACGACCATGTCAATCCTCTGCACTTAGCCTGTTAGAAGTATCCATGGAGAAAGGGTTTCTGCACCAGACACGATCTACGCATACCAAGGAAGCATCTCTATGACGATTCTTTTAGAGATGGATCCCTAGGGAAAAACCCAGAACCTACGGCTTTCATGCAGAGTTTCAGCAAAACTGCACCAAAGTGAACATCTACCTGTTTCTTCCTGGGAATTAAACTGTTTCAACTACGGACAACGTTATATTTTCCATTTTCCCGCTTCGTAACGACGTTGTGTTTCTTGTACAATTAGAGGTTAGAAATGTGACCAGTGAACCTGGGTCTACAAGTGAAAGTGTGTACACTTCCATAGGGATGCTTTTCCATCTGATCTCTGCTACTCATCAAAGCAAGTGAGAACTAACTGAACATGAGCATTCCACACAGATTAGCACAATTCTGAACACAGGTGAAATTCCAGCGTCTTTCTCTCAGAAAATTCGAGTGTTTTGACTGCGTACATGTTTTCCTTGCCAAATGACCCACTTGCTACGAAGAGGTTCTTCTTTTCCACTTGGAAGCTTTACAACCTGAAGAGATTCCTGGGTTACAACTCAGAAAACAGGACTGGTCCTAGATGAAGCAGCTCTCTGAGACTACATTTACTTGTAGAAGGCTAGGAAGACAATCTCTTCGTAATGTTTCCATACACAGGTTTAAGACAAGCAGGACACAACTGAACATCCAGCTGCTATCTTTCATTGAGTAGAAGTGTTTTCTCTCGGGTCCCTTTTATGGCCCCCAGCTGAACGATGTTAACTAATTTCCCATTCCCCTTCCCTTACAAGCTTGGACATGTTATCAGTCAATCTAGATCTACACCTGAAATTCAGCACACTTCCTCGGGATCACTTGACTCTCTGACTCACTTTTCCAATCAAATCATGTGCGAACAGACCGTCCATTCTGTGGTCTCCCAAATAGTTAAGCTAACCGGTGCACATCTGACCTCGTAGGTGCTTTCTCTCATTGAGTAAGACCATATGCCTTAGAAATGGCTGTATAAGTTCTGCTTTCCTACTTTCTACCAAAATCTCCTTCCTCTCCAGTTGGAATCACGGAACTGTTACAAGAGAATCGCAGTCTCCACAGAAACGGAGTGCACTTCTCAAACGGAGCATCTCTTTGTGACTCCTTTTCCTCACGGAAGCCTGTGAAATCCCACGAAAATGCTCCTTTCACAGAGAGCTGAAGCAAACCTCTGTACAAGGGAACACCTAGTTGCCTTTTTTCAGAGATTAGACGTGTTTTCACTGAAAACAACTCTATAGTCTCCATAAACCGCTTTGTACGAAATTGCAGAACTTCTGCAATAAGAAGCTGAAATATCACCAGAGATCCGGATTTACATCCAAAGAGTACACTTCCACAAAGATGTTTCCCTGTTTGGCACTTTTGCTGTACGAATGACATCAGAAACACACAGACAATACTGCTTCCATGCACAGATTAACAATCCTCACACAAACAATATTAACCTGTTGTCTCTCGACGAATAGGCGTGTTTTCCTTTGAAATAGCCTTATATCGTCAAATTCCTGCTTGTTTTGAAATTGCCATCTTGCCATTGGTATCTTGCAATCAGCACCAGAGAATGGGGTCCTGCAAAGAAAATGCAGAACACACCCTGAAGAAGCATCTCTATGAGAATTCCTTTCCGTAAGGAACCCAAAGGGCAAATAAAAACCTCTACATAATATTTCCGTACAGAGCTATATTCAAAGCTGTACCAATCGGAACGTCTAGATGTTTTCTTGCTGGGAAAAAAAATCGTTTTACGTTGAAAAAGCTTGGTACTCTCCATTATCCCATTTTTCTGCGAAATCTTACTACTTCTCCACGTAGAAGGCTAGAAAAGTGACCACTGCATCTGAGTCTACTAATGAAACTCCGTACGTTCTACCTGGATGCTTTTCGCTTGTTCCTTTACTGGGAAAGAAAGTGAGAAGAAACCGTACTCTTGGCTGCCATACACAGATTTATGAAATCCCGAGCACAGATGAATTCTGGCTGCTTTTCTTCAGAGCACGGAAGCTTTTGGACTTTGTACCTGTTGCCATCGCTGAGTGACCCTCTTTAATACGAACATGCCCTGCTTACTCCATGAGAAGCTTGACGTATCGCCAACCGTATGACCGAAAGGATGGCAGTTGCATCGCCTTGAAGAAACCATCCCTGAGAGACATCTTTTCTGGGTTGAGGGCAATGCAGACAAACTGTTTATAAGGCTTGCATACAGAGATTTAAGCCAACTGTACAGAACGGAGCTTCTAGCTGCTATCTTTCATGTTGGAGGGTGTGTTCAGTGAGACAATTTTGTCCTCCAACCTAGCGAGTTTTTAAAATTGCCCTTCATTTCAACTTAGAAATGAGACATGTTACCATAGAAATCTGGGTGTCCTTCTGTTAGCAGCATCTTTCCTATGAGCTCCCTGAAACGTGCTAGTGGTTTTTTATCAAGCATGTGTGGAGAGTCTGCCAATTCAACCTCCATACACAGAGTTAGGATAACATGTCCAAAAGTGAACCCCCCAGATGTTTTCTGTGATAGAATAGAGGGGTTTTCATTGGAAAAGAGTTTATTGCCCATTTGCCCTCTCCTCGAAAATGTCATACTTTGTTTAGAGGCTTGAAAACAGACCAGAGATCGAGTTCTTCCACAGAAATGAAACACCCCGTCCTACCTAGAGCATCTCCATGTTAATATCTTACTTGTGGAAGCAAGAGGAAAACAAACAGAAAAAATACTTCCCTGCATAGATTTAAGCAAACCTATATACAACATATCATCTAGCTGCTTCCTTTCAGGTACGAGATGTGTTTCCAAATTAAACAGCTTCATTTTCTCCAGTAACCCGCTTGTACAAAATTACATATTTTCTCCACCAAATGCTCTGAGAGAGGACCAGAGAAGCTGGGTTACAAAGAAAAGCAGGGAACGTCTCAAAATCATCTCTATTTGACAGGTTTCCTATTCAGGAGCTTTGAGAAACCAACTGACAATAATGTTCCTACACATATCTAAACTGCCCTAACCCAAGTGGTCATCTCTCTGACCTTTGCTGAGAATAGAAGTGTTTTAATATGAAAGAGCTTACATAGGAAATTAGCCTGGTTGCTACGACCATGTCAATCCTCTGCACTTAGCCTGTTAGACAGTATCCATGGAGAAAGGGTTTCTGCACCAGACACGATCTACGCATACAAGGAAGCATCTCTATGACGATTCTTTAGAGATGGATCCCTAGGGAAAAACCCGAAACCTACGGCTTTCATGCAGAGTTTCAGCAAAACTGCACCAAAGTGAACATCTACCTGTTTTCTTCCTGTGAATTAAACTGTTTCATCTACGTCCAACGTTATATTTTCCATTTTACCTCTTCGTACGACTTTGTGTTTCTTGTACAATTAGAGTTTAGAAATGTGACCAGTGAACCTGGTTCTACAAGTGAAAGTGTGTACACTTCCATAGGGATGCTTTTCCATCTGACCTCTGCTACTCATCAAAGCAAGTGAGAACTAACTGGAACATGAGCATTCCACACAGATTAGCACAATTCTGAAAACATGTTAAATTCCAGCGTCTTTCTCTCATAAAATTCGAGTGTTTTGACTGCGTACATGTTTTCCTTGCCATTCTGTGGTATCCAATGTTAAGCTAACGGTGCACATCTGACTCGTAGGGTTTCTCTCATGGTAAGACATAGCCTTAGAAATGCTGTATAAGTTTGCTTTCTACTTCTACCAAATCTCCTTCCTCCCAGTGGAATCACGACTGTTACAAGGAATCGCAGTCCCACAGAAACGGAGTGCATTCTCCGGAGCATCTCTTGTGACTCTTTTCTCAGAAGCTGTGAATCACAAAATGCTCTTCAAGAGCCTGAAGCAAACTCTGTACAAGGGATCACCTAGTTGCCTTTTTTCAGAATTAGACGTGTTTCACTGAAAACAATCTATAGTCTCCATAAACCCGTTTGTACGAAATGCAGAACTTCTGCAATAAGAACTTGATATTCCACGAACCGGTTTACATCAAGAACCTTCACAAAGAGTTTCCCTGTTGGACACTTTGCTGTACGAATGACATCAGAACACCAGACAAAACGCTTCATGCACAGATTAACAACCTCAACACAATAATCTTATACTGTTGTACTCTACGAGATAGGCGTGTTTCTTGAAATAGCCTTATCATCGTCAAATTCCGCTGTTAAATGCACAGATTGTCATCTAGCTTCAACACCCGAAATGGCTCCTGCTTAGAAATCTTGCATGAACCAACAAAAGAAACTCTAGGGAATCTTTCCGTAAGAGTAAGCCAAGCAAATCAGAAATCTTAAGATGTTCCTACAGGCAAAATAAACATTTGTACAAATAACGTGTAAATGGTGTGCTTGTGGGAAAAACGTTTATTAAAAGTTGGTATCTCCATTATCCCTTTCTGCGAAATTTACTACTTCTCCAGTAGAGGCAGAAATGACCACTGATCTGAGTCTACTAATGAAACATCTTCCTTGGAGCTTTTCCTTTCTTTCGGTATAATGGGAAAGAAAGAACCTACCTTGGCTCCATACACAGATTTATGAAATCCCGAGCCAAGAAATT
>JAKFHU010001610.1:0-11201 GCA_023783475.1 Daubentonia madagascariensis | reverse complement strand
AAAGTGGGATTAGTGTGCGTAGGAAGCAAATGCTAGGAAGGGGATTACATGTAGCGTGAAACTGTTGCTATAAAAATGTTGAGCCGTAAATTCCATCGGAGATTGTGAATGATGTTTCTATGTATTCTGAGGCCTGGAGCACTGTGAAGTAAATTCTAGTGTGATGGTAAGAATAAGGCTTGGAGTATGTGGGGCCGGTTCCCTTCTATTAAGCTATGGGGGCTCAGGTGATGGAGACGCCTGAAGCTAGAAGTACAGCTGTATTGAGTAGGGGACTTCTAAAGGATTGAGGGGGTGTACCCTGTAGGTGGTCAACAGCCACCTAGTTCAGGGGTCGGGGCTAGGCTTGAGTGATAAAAGGCTCAGAAGAAACCTATAAAGAAAAAGACTTCGGAGATAATAACAGGAGTATTCCGTATCGGAGGCCTTTTTGAACGGCTGGTGTGTGGTGGCCTTGGAATGTGCTTTCTCGAATAATATCTCGTCATCATTGGTATATTGTTAGTAGGTTAGTTAGGAGGCCTAAAGAGAGTAGTTTGCTGGAGTTAAAGTGGAATCATATAGTGAGGCCTGACGTTATAAGGAGTGCGGAAAGTGCCCCTGTAAGGGGCCAGGGGCTGGGGTTTACCATATGGTAGGTGTGTGTTTGGTGGGTCATTAGGTGTTTTCGTGTAGGTAAAGGCTGATTAATAGGGTAAATACGTAGGCTTGGATGAGGGCGACAGCGAGTTCGAGGGTGGTAAGTGAAACTAGGATAATAAATGTAATTGAAGCTGCAGCGGGGCTGATTGATGTGAGGATTAGAGTAGCACTTCCAATTAGGTGTATGAGAAGGTGGCCGGCTGTAATATTAGCTGTTAATCGTACGGCTAGGGCTATTGGTTGAATAAAAAGACTGATAGTTTCGATGATTACTAATATAGGAATCAGTGGAGTGGGGGTTCCTTGTGGCAGGAAATGGGCGAATGATGATTTTGTTTTGTGGCGGAAGCCTGTAATGACTGTGGCTGCTCATAGTGGGATTGCTATTCCTAAGTTCATTGATAGTTGGGTTGTTGGTGTGAACGAGTGGAGGCTATCAGGGTTGTTTGATTCAGGCGCCTGGGATTGCATCCGTCTTTAGGCCTAGTGAAGGTACTGTCCATGAGTGTAGTACATCTTCTGAGGGACTAACACTCGAATAGGAAATTTCCGTAGTAGGACCTATTATCGATTATCGACTTCCAAGTCGAAGTTCTCCGGGGGTGAGATCGTTGGTTTGAGGTTATGATGAATCAAACGGTTATGTTTTTCATAATCTGTATACTCATAGGTTCAGTATCATTGGTGGCCCATAGTTTAATGGTTAGGGAAGGGTTGTTAATTTCATCTATTATGTAGATGAATACGTAAGGATGGTGGGGCCCATAAGGATGAGGATAATTGCAGGGAGGATTGTTCACACTGTTTCCATTTATTGGGCGTTTATGGTGTTTGTATGGGTAAGGCTGGGTTGTGAGTATAATGGGGAGATAGTTCAGAGGACTAATGACCTAATTAAATAAAGACAATTATTAAGTATGGTCATAGGAAATATAGAAGTTCTTCTATGCTAGGGGAGGTGGCGTCTTGAATCCTATTTGGGCGGGGTAAGCCCATGGAGTGTATAAAGGGATTAACCTATAATTTAACTATGACAAAGTTATGTAATGTTTTACTAAATACATCCGGGTTAAGAGAGTCATAATGGTTATGGAATTGGCTTGAAACCAGTTTTAGGGGGTTTCAAATCCTTCCTTTGTTGTTAGATTTTTTGACGTGTGCGGG
Organism: Daubentonia madagascariensis; assembly: GCA_023783475.1. Classification (NCBI taxonomy): domain Eukaryota; kingdom Metazoa; phylum Chordata; class Mammalia; order Primates; family Daubentoniidae; genus Daubentonia; species Daubentonia madagascariensis. The sequence goes on along the minus strand of JAKFHU010001610.1, from coordinate 9,395 downwards.
TTCTTCAAATGTGTGATATGGAGGCGGGCAGCCATGAAGTCATTCAAAGGTTTGTTGTTTTTAATTCTACTGTTATGACTTCTGGTTTTGATGCTTATTCTTCTCAGGTTTTATATAGATTATTTATATGACTGCTTTCGGGTAGATGAAGGAGCCGATAGATGGAGTGGTGTTTCATATTGTGTAGGCGTCGGGGTAGTCAGAATAGCGTCGGGGCATGCCGGATAGGCCTAAGAATTTGTTTGGGGGAAGAAAGTAAGATTTACACCTACGAATATAATTGTGAAGTGAATTTTGGTCATGTATCGTTTAGTGTATAGCCTGAGAATAAAGGAAAATCAGTGTACGAAGCCGCCTATAATGGCGAATACAGCTCCTATTGATAGGACATAGTGGAAGTGTGCTACTACATAGTAGTATCGTGTAGAACAATGTTAATGATGAGTTGGCTAGAACAATGCCTGTTAGTCCACCGACTGTAAAAAGGAAAATAAAGCCCAGAGTCATAGTATAGGCGGGTTTTCATTTAATGTTACCTCCGTGTAGTGTAGCCAACCAGCTGAAGACTTTTACACTGTGGGGATTGCGATAATCATGGTAGCGGATGTGAAGTATGCTCGGGTGTCAACGTCTATTCCCACTGTGAACATGTGGTGGGCCCATACGATGAAACCTAGAAAGCCAATAGATATTAATAGCTCATACTATGCCTAGTAGCCGAAAGGTTCTTTTTTTCCGGAAGTAGTACTTTGACGATGTGGGAGAGATCCCGAAGCCCGGGGAGAATTAAGATGTAAACTTCAGGGTGGCCGAAAAAAATCGGGATAGGTGTTGATATAGAATGGGGTCTCCTCCTCGCGGCAGGGTCAAAGAAGGTAGGTTTAGGTTGCGGTCGGGTTAGGAGTAGGGTAATCCAGCTGTAGGACTGGAAGGGATAGTAAAAGTAGAATGGCAGTGATTATTACGGACCATACGAATAAGGGGGTTTGGTATTGTGATATAGCTGTGTGGTTTCATGTTGATAATTGTTGTAATAAAGTAATGGCCCCAAGGATTGATGAGACTCCTGCTAAGTGGAGTGAAAAAATAGTTAAGTCACGGAGGCTCCGGCGTGAGCCAGATTTCCTGCTAAAGGGGGGTATACGGTTCATCCTGTGCCGGCCCCTCCTCCACTATTGAGGAGGCAAGGAGGAGAAGAAAGGACGGGGGGAGTAGTCAGAAACTCATGTTATTATACGGGGGAAGGCTATATCAGGGGCTCCGATTATTAAAGGCACCAGTCAATTTCCGAAGCCTCCAATTATAATGGGTTTACTATGAAGAAGATTATTACGAAGGATGGGCAGTTACAATGACGTTATAGATTTGGTCATCGCCTAGTAGGGTCCCTGGTTGAACAAGTTCTGCTCGAATTAGAAGGCTTAGGGCTGTTCCTACTATACCTGCCCAAGCACCAAAAAGGAGGTAAAGGGTTCCGATATCTTTATGGTTTGTTGAGTACAGTCAACGGTTGATGAACATAGGTATTGGGTAAAATGGCTGAGTAAGTATTAGACTGTAAATCTAAAGACGAAGGTTGAATCCTTCTTTTGCCAAATGGTCCTGTGGTGAATTCTCATGTTGAATTGCAAATTCAAAGGAGCAGCCTCACCCTGCCAGGACTTCTTCCGTTTCATAAAGAAGTGGAGGCAGTGGATTGAAGCCAGTTGATTAGGGTATTAGCTGTTAACTAATTTTCGTGGGGTTAGTGCCCACCTATCTAGTGGAATTATTTTGCTTAATTAAAGTAGTTGATTTGCATTCAATTGATGTAGGGTGGAGTCCTGCAGTCCTTATTATGCAGAATTAAGTAGCGAGGTACTTTCTTAGAGCTTTGAAGGCTCTTGGTCTACTTAACCTAAATTCCTAGCTTAAGGTGGCAAAGGTTGGGGAGAGTGGAAGGGCTAGGGTGGATACCGTAATCAGGGGTATAGAAAAGGGGTCTTTTTTATGGTTTGAGTTCGCCATATTATTTTAGCTGTTAGTTGTAGGGAATGAGGTTAAGGATGTGGAGTATGTTAATCGTATGTAGAAGTAAAGGCTGAGTAAGGTTATTATGGTTATAAGTGCAGGAAAATGATATGTCATTTTTGTGAGTTCTTGAATAATGATTCATTTGGGTAGGAAGCCCGTGAGTGGGGGTAACCCCCCTATGATAGGAGAGTGGCAAATTATGGTGGTATTATTGGGTTTTTGTTTCATAGGCGGGCTAAATTAGTGTGGTGGTATTTGATTTAGGTAGAATATGGAGAATGTTGCGATTGTTAGTATTAGGTAAATGGTTAAATTTAGGATTGTTGCAGAGGGGTTTATATGAGGATAGTTGTCATTCAGCCTATGTGGGCGATGGAGGAATAGGCTAAGATTTTCCGTAGTTGCGTTTGATTAAGGCCTCCCCAACCCCCGAATAAGATTGATAAAAGGGCGAGGGCTAGTATTATGTTGAGGTTTATTGATTCGTATTTTGGAGTATAATAGAGATTGGGGCGAGCTTTTGTCATGAGAGTAAAATATGCCTGAGAATAGGGGGATCCTTGTGTTACTTCTGGCACTCAGAAGTGAAATGGTGCTAGGCCAAGTTTTATTGCTAGGGCGATGGTTATTATTGTGGAAGTAAGTTGGCTGGGGTTCTTTGTAATAGATCATTGTCCTGTGTTTGTCACATTGATGATGATGGCTATTATTAGTAGTATAGAGGCTGTTGCTTGTGTTAGGAAATATTTTGTGGCGGCTTCTGTTGATCGGGGATTTGTTTTTTGGTTATTAAAGGGATAATGGTTAGCATGTTAATCTCTAATCCTGCTCAGATTAAGAATCAGTGGGAGACCGATTATGTAAGTATTGTACCTATGAAGAGGGAGATTAAGATGAGGGTGGTGATGGGATTTTTATTAGTACGGGAAGGATGTGAACCAACATTTTCGGGGTATGGGCCCGATAGCTTGCTTAGCTGACCCTACTTTGGGTTTTAGAGTGTGGTGTAGCGGGTAGCACGAAGAATTTTGAATTCTTAAGGGTAGGTTCAATACCTATGGCTCTAGAAATAAGAGGGTTTAAACCTCTATGGCTTACTCTATCAAAGTAATTCTTTTGTCAGACATATTTCTATATATGTGGTGGGATAGTGGATAGTGAAATGGTAGGGAGATATGTCATATATGCATATGGCTAATGTTATTGGTAGAAAGTTTTTTCATAGAAGATGTATAGTTGATCATATCGGAATCGTGGGTATGATGCTCGTACTCATAGAAATGCTATGCTTAGGAGTAAAGTTTTAATGGTGAAGTTAGTTGTGAATGTCTCGGGTGGAGGGGTGTTGTGTGTTGTTCCTAGGAATAGGATGGTGGTTAGGTCATTTATTATAATAATGTTGGTGTATCAGCTATGAAGAATAGGGCGGAAGGGGCCTGCGGCATATTCAACGTTAAATCCTGAGACTAATTCAGATTCACCCTCTGTTAGGTCGAAGGGGCTCGATTTGTCTCTGCTAATGTAGAAATATATCATATTATGGCTAGTGGGTCATGAGGGGGATGAGTATTCATGGTTGTGTCTTCTTGGGCCGTATTAAGGGTATTTAGGGGTGAATGAGCCTTATTGGAGAATTGATAAGAGAATAATAGCCATGGATACTCATATGAGATTGTCTGTGCGACTGCTCGAGGGCTCCGATGAGGGCGTATTTTGAATTTGAGTCTCATCCTGACCATAGGATTGAGTACACGAGGCTAGGCTTGATGTGGCTAGGATAAAAAGTAAGCCTATTTTTATATTAGCTAATGGGTAGGTGAGGTGGAGGGGGACTCATATGGTGAGAGCACTAGATAAGCCATTTGTAGGTGCGTGATGTAAAGGGTGGTAAAGGAGTTAATGGCCCGTAGAGGTTCTTTAGTAAAAATTTCATTGCGTCTGCAAAGGTTGGAGGTAGGCCGTGGGGGCCTACAATGTTGGGCCTTTGCGGAGTTGCATGTAACCTAGAATTTTCCGTTCGATTAGTGTGAGGATGCCATGGCCCAATATAATAGGGATAATTAGAGAAAGTAGGTTAATTAGAAGCATGCTGGTAAGGAGAGGATTTGGAACCTCGATATTTTAAAGTTTTAAGTTTTATGCGTTACCCGGGCTCTGCCACCTTAACGACCCTGTTTTTGGGCAGGGTTGGTGGTAGTTTATTAGATTGAGATTTATTCATCTATTGTGCTGAAGGCACTTTGTAACCCGAGGTGGCCTTACCTCTCTTGTCCTTTCGTACTGGGAGAAGTGTTAAATAGATAGAAACCGACCTGGATTACTCCGGTCTGAACTCAGATCACGTAGGACTTTAATCGTTGAACAAACGAAACCGTTAATAGCGGTTACACCATTAGGTTGTCCTGATCCAAACATGAGGTCGTAAACCCTATTGTCGATTGGACTGCTAGAATAGGATTGCGCTGTTATCCCTAGGGTAACTTGTTTCGGTTGATCAAAGTTATTGGGTCAATAGTTTATATTTGCTTTGACTGGTTATGTCTAAGTTAAAATCATTCGGAGGGTTTGTTATTCTCCGAGGTCACCCCAACCAAACATTTTTAACCCAGAGGACAATTTTATGGTGGTTTTTAAGTGCTTAGTGAGTTTGTTTGGGTTAGTAAAATTTAAGCTCCATAGGTCTTCTCGTCTTATGGTTGGATTTCCCGCCTCTTCACGGGAAGGTCAATTTCACTGATTGGAGAAAGAGGACAGTTAAACCCTCGTGTGGTCTCATCGAGTCCTTATTAGAGACATGATTATCTACCTTTGCACGGTCAGGCTACCGCGGCCGTTAAACGAAAGTCACTGGGCCGACAGGGCCTCTAATATTGTTAATGCTAGAGGTGATGTTTTTGGGTAAACAGGCGGGGTTTGTTTTTGCCGAGTTCCTTTTATCTCTTTAAATCTTCCTTGAGTGCATGCCTGTGTTGGTTAACAGTTATTGAGGTAAGTTTCTATTATAGGTGTTTTTTGTTTTACCTCATTGTTAACTATCAGTGGGTATTCGGTCTTGATATAAGCGTATGCGGGAGAAACGGTGTTCTTGTTACTTATGCTACAGTGTCACTTCCATTGATGGAGGATTGGTCCAGTTTGTGGTGAGGGAGATCATGTTTAGTTTTTGGGATTAAAGATTATTGTTTGTGTCGAGCTTGAACGCTTTCTTAATTGGTGGCTGCTTTTAGGCCTCCCATGGGAGCTTGGGTTTTTACTCTCTAATTAAGGATTTCTCCTGGATCTAAAGAGCTGTCCCTCTTAGGAGTAACGTTTAAATTTACTGTGGGGATTTAGTTTTCTTGGGTAAATTTAAAGTTGAACTGAAATTCTGTTCTGGACACCAGCTATCGCCAGGCTCGGTAGGCTTTTTCACCTCTACTCTAGATCTTCTCACTATTTTGCGACATAGATGAGTGGGTTTCTTAAAAATTGTCCATAGTAGCTCGTCCTGGTTTCGGGGGAGTTTGCTGAGTTCTCTTTGTAAAAGTGGTCTTGTTAATCATTAATGCGAAGGTACAAGGGGTTGATCTTGCTTCTAGTACTTTAGATGTTCTTGTCATCTTTCCCTTGCGTACTGTTGTCTATAGCGCCAGGTTAATTTTCTATCTCCTATACTAATAGCTAGTTTGTGGTGAATGTTTTAATTAATTTTTTGCGTGTTGTTTAGTTGGGTGGGAGGTTTGGGTCAGTTTCGGTTCAAGGTGATCATGTAGATTGAGATCTTCTGGGTGTAAGCCGGATGCTTTGGGTTAAGCTACACCTGATTACCCCAAAGCACCCTTTCCAGTATGCTTCCTTGTACGACTTATCTCCTCTTGTGGTATTTTAAATACTTAGTTGTAGTTATTTGTTTATTGAGGAGGGTGACGGGCGGTTGTGCGTGTTCATGGCCCTATTCAACTGAGCATCTATTTCAATTTACTTCTAAATCCTCCTTCGGCCTATTGAGTTTCTAGAGGTTGCCGTGCGGAATATTTATATTTAGAAAATGTACCCCATTTCTTCCAACCTCATAGACTAAAACCTTGACCAAACGTTTTATACGGTTATGTTTGGGCTTACTTTAGGACCTTGTAGGGTTTGCTGAAGATGGCGGGTATATAGGTTGGATTGGCAAGGGGTGGTGAGGTTTATGGGGGTTTATCGATTATAGAACAGGGATCCCTCTAGGGGTTATAAAGCAACCGCCAAGTCCTTTGAGTTTTTGGGCTGTTGCCTATGTATCGGGCGAATCTTTTTTTATTTAGCCATTTTTTTTTTTTTTTTTTTTTTTTTTTTTTTTTTTTTTTTTTTTTTTTTTTTTTTTTTTTTTTTTTTTTTTTTTTTTTTTTTTTTTTTTTTTTTTTTTTTTTTTTTTTTTTTTTTTTTTTTTTTTTTTTTTTTTTTTTTTTTTTTTTTGTAAAGAAAAAGGTTATTTTCTAGTTCAGAAGCCTAAAATGGTTTAAAAATTTGTTTTTAATTGTTAATTGGGATTCGGAGTCGTTTCTGGTTGAAGTTAAGTTGGGTTGGGGGGGTGGGGGGGCTTCGGCGGAGCCGAAGCTTTTGTTTTTGGGTTTGGCAAGACGATTAGTTTCGAGATTTTTTTGGCCCGGGGGGGGGGGGGGGGGGGGTTTTGTGGGTACTTTATGCGTACGTTATGCGTACGTTATGCGTACTTTTCCCGGTACGTTTATGCGTACGTTATGCGTACGTTGGTACGTTATCCGTTATGCGTACGTTATGCGTACGTTACGTACGTTATGCGTACGTTATGCGTACGTTATGCTTATGTCATTAAGCATGAATTGATTAAAGCACCTTTTAGTGATCCAATATGGGGTGAAGGGTGTACATGGTAAAGTCCGCCTACAAATGATGTTTGTGAGTGCAACCCGGGGGAGGCTATGCTGAGTCGATGCCTCCCCAAAGTTAAAGATACCAAAATGCTGGTATTAGAGATATGCTTTATCACGGTGAGGGTAGTAATTGGACCCTCGAAAAATGTCTATTTTTAAGGGGTTAGGTATGGGCGACTTTAAAGAGTATGGCCCTGAGGTAAAACCAATGCCAGGTATAGTTTCAGGTTGGGAACTCTTAGGGTTTTTGGGGCCCGGAGCAAGAAGGGGGGGGGCATGTTGGGCTGGGTTTTTTGGTTTCTGGGGGTTTTGGTGTTCTAGCTAGGATTAATGGAGATGGAAAGGCATTTTGGTGTGAAAGGATTTGACTGGATGTCTTATGTACGTTTGAAAGGGTTTTGTACGTTATGTAAAATTTAAAACGGGATTGTACGTGCTTATATGCATGGGGTATAGGGTGGGATGTACGTTTATGCATACATGTTTTTGTAAAATCAACCCATTAATAGTAAAATAATACATATTCATGGGGAGGTGCCAAAGAATGCACGACGTACTAGGCTGGTTGATTTGGAACATGCATGTTGTAAATTTGTTTTGGTCCGAGGAATTGTAGTATGACATGGAAGGGTGTTTGGGTTCTCTTAACAAGGATTAGTTTAAAAAGAATTTCCTTGGGGGGCTGAAGTAAAGGGGGGAAAAGTGTTTGTCCTCCTTGAGTTTCCTAGGGGGAAAAAAGGGGTCCGCCCCATTTTTGGTTTACAAGACCAAAAGTATGAATTCACGGCCCTTTTCCCATTTAGTATTTGGTTTCGTTTAGGCTTGTCATTGGTATTAAATAATGATAATGGAAAAGAAAGGGGATGAGGTTGCTTGACCAAGAGTGAAGGGGTTTCTGGGTTTTTGTCCTCCGATTCATGTGAGGTTGAGGAGATCTTTGGTTTTTTTTTTTTTTTTTTTTTTTTTTTTTTTTTTTTTTTTTTTTTTTTTTTTTTTTTTTTTTTTTTTTTTTTTTTTTTTTTTTTTTTTTTTTTTTTTTTTTTTTTTTTTTTTTTTTTTTTTTTTTTTTTTTTTTTTTTTTTTTTTTTTTTTTTTTTTTTTTTTTTTTTTTTTTTTTTTTTTTTTTTTTTTTTTTTTTTTTTTTTTTTTTTTTTTTTTTAAAGGTCATTTTTGGGGTTTTTGTTGGGGGGTTTTTTGGGGGGGGAAACCTTTTGGGGGTTTTAAAAGGGTGAGGGGCTAGGGAAAAGGGGGGCTTTTTTATGATTTTAAGATTTTAAAAATTTTGGAAAATTTTTTTAAAGGGGGAAAGGTTTTGTTTTTTGGGGGGGTGATTGAAAGGGGTGGCTGATTGTATTTTTGTTTTGGGGTTTTGGGTGATTGCTTTTTGACTTTTTTTAGGGGTTTTCATTGTGTTTGAATTAGGGGGGGGTTTTTAAAGGGGGGGTTAGGGGTTTGTGAGGAGAAGTAAAGTGAGGAGGGAAAAAATTTTTTTAAAGGGGGGCCTTTTTTGGTTTGGAAGGGGGTTTTGATAATTTTTGGGGGGGGGACGGGGTTTTTGGGGGTTTTGTTTTTTTTCCAGTGGTTAATTTAAAGTGAGCTTTTTTTTTGGTTTAAAAGGGTTTTTTTTGTAATGGGGTTTTAAGTCGGTGGGGGGTTTTTTGGGGAAAAACCCTTTTTTGGGGGTTAAAAAATTTGGGAAAGGGGGGGTTTTTTGGTTTGAGGTTAAAAGGGTTTGGTTTTTAACTCTATTGCAGGAGAATCCTTGCATTAAGAAAGACCCAGGTTTTTTGGGGAAGGGGGGATGGTTTTTTGGGGGGGGGTTAAAGGGGGGGGGTTTTTTTTATAAAAAAGGGAAAACCGGGCAAAAAGTCCCAGCCAGATTTTTTTTGGGGGTTTAAACGGAGGTTTTTTTTTTCTTTAAAGGGGGGGGTTTTTTTAAAATGGGGTTTTTGACCTGTAAACAAAAAAATGGGGGGGGGGGGGTAGATGGCTTTTAAAAGAGGTGGCGAGATTTTGATTAGGGGGGCTCGGGGGTTGGGGTTTTTATGGGTTTTTGGGCTCGTTTATCGGGGTTTTTGGGGGAAAAAAACCCCCGTTGGGAAAGGGGATCCCCGAAATTCGGGCCCCAAAGAGTGATGAGGAGGTGGGGGGTATTTTTTTTTTGGGGGCCCTCCATTTTTCGGATGTTTTTTTCGTTTTTTAATTTTTGGATAAGGGCCCCAAACATATAAAAAAATTTTTGAAGAAGCGGGGTACAGAGTGGGGGAAAAGCGAGGGTGGCGGTTTTAACCTATTGTGCTATTATTGGCCCGGGTTTTGGGGGAGGGGAAAATCTCTTTTTTTTTTATGTCGTTTTGTTTTCCCCCGATTGCGGGAAAAATTTTTAATTTTTCCCCCCAACATGGGGTTTAAAAGTTTGGAGGGTTTTTGGTTTTTTTTGCAAAGGGGTAGAATCAAAATTTCAGAAATACCCCGCACCACTAGGGCTAGAGTGGATGGGGGTGAGAC
>JAKFHU010001609.1:0-27456 GCA_023783475.1 Daubentonia madagascariensis | reverse complement strand
ATCTCCTACTTCATACTCAGAGGATTCCTTATCTAGTGATGGGTCAGTCAGATTCCTTTTTCTCCTTTAAAATATTTTCTCTCTGGACAGTGCTCTTACAGCTTAGAAGTGCAGAATTTGGCATCTGTTTTTCTTTCTCTTCACCTTGTAGAGCACTAAGGGAAAAATATACCCTCTTCTCCTGTGTAGTTAAATTTGGGAGGGTAAATAGGAAATCAGGAGGGATAAAAGAAAATACCAATTAGTACATTACATATCATGCTACCATAGTTTCTAAAAAATAAAACAAACTTTATTGAGGTATAGTTTACATATTATGAAATTTGCCCATTTCTTTCAAGTGTATAATTCAATAACTTTTAGTAGCTTGTAGATAACCATCCTCATAAAACAGTTTTAGAATATCTTCAACCTCCCCAATAAGATCCTTCATGCCTAATTATAGTTAATTCTTGTTTCTGCCTCTAGCCCCAGGCAACCACTAATCTACTCTCTATCTCTGTAAATTTGCCTTTTGAGGACATTTTATACAAATAAATCATACAATATGTGATCCCTTTTTGTTTGGCTTCTTTCACTTGCTGTAATGTTTTCAAGGTTCATCCATGATATACCATGTGTCAGTAGTTTGTTATTTTTATTGCTAAATAGTATTTTATTGTATGGATATACCACATTTTTTTATTCATTCGTTAATTGGTGGACGCTTAAGTTGTTTCCAATTTTTGGTTATTATAAATAATGTTGCTATAAACATTTTTGTGCAAGTTTTTGTGTGGACATATGTTTTTATTTCCTTGGGCTTAGGAATGGAATTTCTGGGTCATATGATAATTTAATGTTTAATATTTTGAGAAACCACCAAACTGTTTTTCAAAATGACTGCAGCATTTGACACAATTACCATCAATGTAGGAGGGTTCTTATTTCTCCACATCATCACCAACACTTGCTATTATCTGTCTTATTTATCATAGCCATTCTGTTGGGTGTGAAATGGTATCTCCTTGTGGTTTTAATTTGAATTTCTCTAAGGGCTAACATTGTTCAGCATCTTTGCATATGCCACGTTTCATTAGCCATTCACAGATCTTCTTTGTTAAATGTCTGCTCACATTTGCCCATTTTTGATGTATTGTGTCTTATTATTGAGTTATAAGCATTCTTTGTAAATTCTGGGTATAAGTTCTTTATTGGGTATGTGTTTTGAAAATATTTTCTCCCTATCTATTGATCATTTTTTCATTTTCTTTGTGTGTGTCTAAGGTTGGTAAGGTTTTATTAGGGTCAAATAGAAGAGCATTTTAATTTTTATTTTATCACTTCTTATTGCCTGAATTTTTTCATGTGTTTGAAATTTCAAAAATAAGTTTTTTAGATAGTTGGCAAATATCTAACATATGGAACACTCGACATCAAAAATATGGAACACTTCACGAATTTGCATGTCATCCATTCTTACTCAGGGGCCACACCAATCTTCTGTGTATTGTTCCAATTTTAGTATATATGATGCCAAAGTAAGCACTATCTTTTCATTTTCTTAACAGTGTCCTTTAGAAGTGCAAAAGTTTTAAACATGGAGAGGTCTAATTTATCAATTCTTTCTTCTATGAACCATGCTTTTGGTCTTTGCCTAACCCAAGATCTCAAAGATTTTTTTCTAGTATTCTTCTAAAAGTTCCATTGTTTTAGCTCCTACATTTACATATTATTTACTTGGGATTAATTTTTGTGTGTGGTCTGAAGTAATGGTCTAATTTTATCTTGTTGCGTGTTGATATCCAATGGTCCTAGCACCACTTGTTGAATAGACTCTACTTCCCCAGTGAATTCCCTTGGCAGCTTTGTAAAACATCAATTGACTAAAACACAGGTTTTATTTTTGAGCTCTCAATTGTGTTCCACTAATCTATATGCCTAGGTGTCTATATGCCGGCACCAGACTGTCTTGATTACTCTAGCTTTTATAATAAGTTTTGAAATTGAGAAGTGAAAGTCCTCCAACTTTATTTTTATTTTTCCAGATAATTTTGGCTACTTTAGATACTTTGCATTTCCATATAAATTTTAGGATCTATTTGTCAATTTCTGCAAAAATTTTTTTAAGAAGCCTACTGAAATTTTGATAGGAATTGTGTTGAATCTATAGATCATTTGGGAGAGAATTGCTGTCTTAACAATATTTATTCTTCTAATACATACACATGAAATGTCTGTTTATTTAGATCTTATTGAATTGACTTCAGCAAAGTTTTGTATGAATGGAATTGTATTCCTAATTTCACTCATATTTAGAAATATAATTGATTTTTATGTATTGATCTTATATCCAACAACCTATCTGCACTTTTAAAAAATTGATGGACTTTTTAAAAATGGATAATATCTTTATTACATAGTCTGGGTTTTGCTTGGAATCAGCTTCCTTGCTGTTCCAATATTGCTTTAATCACCTCTTGGTGTCTGGGCTAAGAATGCTTGTCTTAGTTCTTCCTAGAAATTTCCCCACAGGTACTTTCTGCTGCTGAAACAACTTGGGTAACAGACACTCTTGGTTGCTAAGTGAGGCTGTCCTTCTGTGTTTGACTTGGACTTCCACCTCTGACACATGCTGTTCTGTAGTCACTGTCAGGTGTAAGCAGTCCCTTGCTGACCCCATCTTGTCACTGACTACTCCTCAGGCTGAGGCATCGCCAGGCACCTTCAGCAGCTGCTCTGCTCTGCCAATAGATTTTATTTTTGAAAGCAATTTTAGGTTTACAAAAACATTGAGCAGAAATTACATAGAATTCCCATATACTCCCTTTACCCACCACTACTCCCCTTTCATGCCCCCAGTTTCCCTTATTATTAACATCTTGCATAAATGTGGTACATTTGTTATACTTGATGAGTCAATATTGATACATTATTATTAACTAAAGTCCATACTGTACATTAGGGTTCACTCTGCCTTGTATATTCTATGGGTTTTTACAAATGTATAATGATGCTCATACACCATTGCAGTATCATATAGAATTTTTCACTGCCCTAAAAATCCCCTGTGCTCCACTTACTCCCTCTCTCTCCCTAAACCCCTGGAAAATACTTAACTTTTTACTGTCTCCATAGTTGTGCCTTTTGCAGAATATCATATAGTTGGAATCATGCATGTAGTCTTTTTATTTATTTTTATTTTTTTTTTTTAGAGACAGGTTCTCATTCTGCTGTCCAGGCTGGAGTGCAGTGGCCTGATCAGAGCCCACTGCAGCCTTGAATTCCTTGGAGTCAAGCGATCCTACTGTCTCAGCCTCCTGAGTAGCTGGGACTTCAGGCGTGTGCCACCACGTCCCCCTACTTTTTAAATTTTTTGTAGAGACAGGTCTCACTATGTTGCCCAGGTTGGTCTTGACCTCCTGGCCTCAAGTGATTCTCCTTCCTCGGTCTCCCAAGGTGTTAGGATTACAGGCGTGAGCCGTCATGACTGGCCTGTAGTCTTTTTAGATTGGCTTTTTTCACTTAGGAATATACATTTAAGGTTTCTCCATGTCTTATTGTGGCTTGATAGCTCATTTTTTCATACAATATTCCATTGTATGAATATACCACATTTGTTTATCCATTCATCTGTTGGAAGGATCTCTTGATTGCTTCCAAGGTTTAGCAAATTATTAGTAAAGCTGCTATAAACCTTCACGTGCAGGTGTTTGTGTGAACATTTCAACTCACTTGGGTAAATACTAAGGAGCATAATTGCTGGGTCACATGGTAAGCCTATGTTTATTTTTGTAAGAAACTGCCAAACTGTCTTCCAACTTGACTGTATCATTTTTGCACCCCCACTAGTAATGAATGAGAATTCTCATTGCTCCACGTCCTTGTCAGCATTTGGGGCCATCAGTGTTTGGGATTTTAGTCCACCTTTAATAGGTGCGTCATGGTATGTCACTATTGTTTTAATTGGCAATTCCCTAGTAACATATGATGTTGAAACTCTTTTCATATTCTTATTTACCATGTTTATATCTTCTTTGATAAGGATGTCTGTTCAGTTCTTTTGCCCACTTTTTAATTGGGTTGTTTGCTTTCTTATTGCTGAGTTTTAAAGAATTCCTTTATATTTTAGATACAAGTTCTTTATCAGGTACGTGTTTTGCAAATATTTTCTCCCGGCCTGTGATTTGTGTTTTCATTCTCGTAACAGTGACTTTTTTTGCAGAACAGAAGTTTTTAATTGTAATGAAGTCCAACTTATCAGTTTTTTCTTTCATGGATTGTGCTTTTAGTGTTGTATCTAAGAAGTCATCACCAAACCAAAGGTCACTTAGATTTTCTCCTATGTTATCTTCTAGATTTTTGTACTTTCTTATTTTAAATTTAGGTGTATGATCCATTTTGGATTAATTTTTGTGAAAGGTTGTGTGCTCTGGGTCTGGATTCATGGTTTTGCATTTGTATGTCCAGTTATTCTAGCGCCATTTATTGAAAAGACTCTCTTTTCCATTCAATTGCCTTTGTGCCTTTGTCGAAGTTCAAGTGACTATTTTGGTGTGGATCTATTTGTGGGCTCTCTATTCTGTCCCTTTTGATTTATTTGTTTATTCTTTTGCCAAAACCATACTATCTTGATTACTAGAGTTTTCTTCTAGATTTGAGTTATAATTTAACTTTATTTGTATGATTTATATCCTTCTAAATTTATTAATACTTATTTCATGGATTAACATATAATTTATCCTGGAGAATATTCCACATGTGGTTGAAAAGAATGGTATTCTGGTGTTGACGGGTGTTAGGTCAAGTTGGTTGATGATGTTTTTTATATATTCTTGCTGATTTTCTTTCTATTTGTTCTAACAATTTTTGACAGTGCAGTAATAAAGTCTACAGCAACTATTGTTGAATTTTCTGTTTTTATCTTCAAATCTGTAAGTTTTAGTTTAGTATACTTTGGGCTCAGTTGTTAGGTGTTTATAGTTTATAATTATTATCAGTTCCTGCTGAGTCAATGCTTTTATCCATTACAAAATGTGTCTCCTATCTAGTAGCAATTTTTTCTTAAAGTCTATTTTATCTTTTATTAGTATAGCCTCTCCAGCTCTATTCTGGGTACTGTTTGCATTATATATCTTTTTCCCTGTTCCCTTTTAACCAATTTGCATCTTTGAATCTAAGTTATTTCTTGTAGCATATAATTAGATCATGGTTTTTTTAACCATTCAACCTCCTCTGCCTTTTGGAATTGGAGCGTTTAATTATTTACATTTTATGTGATTGCTGATAAGGTAGGATATATGTCTGCCATTTTGCTATTTGTTTTATATATATCTTATGTCTCTTTTGTTCCTCTGTTTCTTCATTACTGACTTTTCTTGTGTTAAATAGATATTTTCTAGTGTACTGTGTAAATTCCTATGTTGTTTCTTTTACTCTTTTTAAAACAGTTATTTTCTTAGTGGTTGCCCTGGAGATTACAATTGCCATCTTAACTTAAAGCAATCTAGTTTTGATGAATAGTAACTTAATTTCAGTGGTATGCAGGGACATTGTTCCAGTATCAGTCCATTCCTTCCTTCCTCCTATGTGATATTATTATTATACAAATTACATCTTTATATATTGGAAGATCAACACAGATTTATATTTATTGCTTTACACAGTTGTCTTCTAAATCAGATAGGAGAAGAAAAGAGTTGCAAAAATTACACTTATATTTTATTCTATATTTATCTGTATAGTTACCTTTACTGATACTAGTGTCTTTCACTTTAGGCTAAAGGAGGCCCTCTAGGACAGATCTGCTGGTTGTGAATTCCCTCAGCTTTTGTTCATCTTGGAATACCTTTATTTTTCTCACAGTTTGGAAAATTTTTTGCTAGATGTAGAATTCTTGGTCAGTGGTTGCCCCCCTCCCCTAACACTGTTAGTATGTCATCCCACTGCTTTCTGGTCTCCATAGTTTCTGATACGTCAGCGTTAATATTATTGAAAATTTCTTCTACATGATGAGTTGGTTTTCTGTTATTGCTTTCAAGATGCTCTGTTTGTCCATGTCTTTCTACAGTCTGACTATAATGTGCTTGGGTGTGGACTTCTTTGAGTTTACTCTACTTGAGTTTCATTTGATTTTTCTATCAATTTTGGGAAGATTTCAGCGATTGTTTTCTCAAATACTTTTTCTATCCCTCCTCTCCATTCCCTCTGGCACTCCCATCATGCACATGTTGGTATGCTTGATGGTATCACACATGAAGCTCTTTTCATGAGGATCTTTTCATTTTTCTTTATTCTTTTTTCTTTCTGTTTCTTGGAGTTGATAATTTTACTTTATCTATTTTCAAGTTCACTGATTCCTTTTTTCTGCCAGGTCTAATCTGTTGTTGAACACCTCTAGTGAATTTTTCATTTCAATTATTGTACTTTTGCACTCCAGATATTTTATTTGGTTCTTTTTTATAGTTTATAATCTTTATTAATATTCTATCTGGTGGGATGTCATTGGCATACTGTAAGTTTTTACACTATGTTTCCTTTAGTTCTATGAGATATATTTGTAATAGGTGATTTAAAATGTGTCTGGTATGTCCAACATCTTGGCTTCCTTAGGGAGAGTTTCTGTTCACTGCTTTTCTCCTATGTATGCACCATACTCTTCTGTTTCTATATGAGTCACATACATTTTTGTTGAAAACTGGATATTTTAGATAATATAAAAGGCAACTCTGAAAATGGGGTCCCTATTCCCCTAAGTTTATTGTTATTGGTTTTTTTGCTCCTGGTGTATGTGTGTGTGTTTAGTCACTTTCCTGGACTAATTCTGTAAAGTCTATATTAGGGGTTGCGTTATGTCCCCTCAAAAAGATATGTTTAAGTTCTAACCCCCAGTACTTCAGAATGTGTCCTCATTTGAAAATAAGGTCTTTACAAAGATAATCAGTGAAAATGTGATCATTAGGGTGGCCCTAATCCAATATGACTTGTGTCCTTATAAAAAGGAAATCTGGACACAGAGATAGGTACAGAGGGAAGATGATATGAAGAACCACAGAGAGAAAAGAACATGTGACTGTAGTGATACATCTATAAACCAAGGAATGCCAAGGATTACCGGAAATCACTAGAAGCTAGAAGAGGCCAGGGAGGATTCTCACTGAGAGCCATCAGAGAGAACGTGGCCCTGTCAACATCTTGATTTTGGACTTCTAGTCTCCCGAACAGTGAGACAAAATATTTCTGTTGTTTTAAGCCACCTAGTTTTTACATTTTGTTATGGCAATCTTAGGAAACTAATACGGTCTATATTTCCCCTGGTGCACAGCATCTGAATTCTTCTACTAAGAGGAGCTAGTATTCAGCTAAGACTGATTAGAGATTTTTAATTGCTTTAACCAATAGTCTTCCATTGTTTGCCAAGGAGCTCTGTGTATGTGTGTTGAGGCATTCTGGATGCTCAGGCAGTTTACCAGTCTGACTTAAGCTTCACTTTCTGTTTGCACAGGGCCTCAAGGTCAGCCAGAGGTGACAAATTGGGGCCCTCTCAGATCTTTCTTGACCATTTGCACAGCTCTGAACACGCACATGACCTAGATCTTTAGGAATACGCCAGAGTCTTTCAAAAGCCCTGTGGACATCTCTTTCTTCAGATAGACCAGGCTGGGATTTTGTTTTTCTAAACTGTTCTTATTGCTTTAGGCAATTGCTGTGTTAAATAATCGTAGTTGATTATTTTTAGACAAATGCCCAGAAAATTAGGAATTTTCCCACAGAGCAACTTCTGAGTCATATCAAATAACAATAATGCCCGGCAAATGGGACTTTTTCAAAAAGCTGAGAGATCTGTCAAATAAGAACAATGCTCTAGAAATGGAATTTTTGAGAAGTACCCTGTTTGCTCCTTTCTGGTGGCTGAGAAACTGCTATTTTTCACAGCTATCATGACTTCAGGGCTGCTGGGTTTCAAGGCTACTTCGGAGCTGAAGAAATGAGGATGGGAGTAGGATAGTAAAAAAAAGCCCCATAAATGCCCAATTCTGGTAGAGGTTCAGAAGGTTTTTTTAACACAAATTCTCCTCAGACTGTTGCGAGCCTTTTGGTCATTTCTAAAATATAGGAAAAGTTTATTTTGACATTTTTTTAGTATTTCTCTGCCTTTATGATGGAATAGATATATGGGGTTCCTCCACCTGCCATTGTGGCTACCATACTTGTTTCTCAATCAGGGCTATAAAAAGTAGAGTTTATACAGGCACACTTCACTTTATCGCACTTCACAAATATTGCATATTTTACAAATTGAAGGTTGTGGCAACCCTGCATCAACAAGTATATTAATACTATTTTTTCCAATAGTATGTGCTCACTTCATGTCTCTGTGTCACATTTTGGTAATTCTTGCAATATTTAAAACTTTTTAATTATAATTATATCTGCCATGCTGATCTCTGATCAGTGATCTTTGATGTTACTATTTTGTATTGTCATCATTTTGGGGCACCACAATCTGTGCCCATATAAGATAGTGAACTTAATTGATAAATGTGTGTATTCTGACTGCTCCACTGACCAGCTATTTCCCCATCTCTCTCCCTCTCTTTGGGCCTCCTTGTGCCTTGAGACACAACAATATTGAAGTTAGGCCAATTAATAACCCTACAATGGCCTCTTTAAATCAAAAAGCTAGATGTGATTAAGCTTAGTGAGGAAGGTATTTTGAAAGCTGAGATAGGCCAAAAGCCAGGCCTAACAGTCAGCAAAGTTGTGAATGCAAAGAGAAAGTTCTTGAGGAAATTAAAAGTATTACTCCAGTAAATACATGAATGAGAGGAAAGCAAAACAGCTTTATTGGTGAAAAGTGGAGAAAGTTTTAGTGGTTTGGATAGAAGATAAAACCAGCCACGACATTCCCTTAAGGCCAAAGCCTAATCCAGAATGAGATCCTAACTTTCTTCAAATTCTGTGAAGGCCGAGAGAGGTGAGGAAGCTGCAGAAGAAAACTTGGGAGCTAGCAGATGTTCGTTCATGAGGTTTAAGGAAAGAAGCCACATCCATAATGTAAAAGTATAAGGTGAAGCAGCAAGTTTTGATGGAGAAGGTGCAGCAAGTTATCCAGAAGAGCTAGCTAAGATCACTGATGAAGGTGGCTACACTAAACAATGGATTTTCAGTAGAGACAAAACAGACTCACGTTGGAAGAAGATGCCATCCAGGACTTTCGTAGCATTGGCTTCAATGCTTCAAAGGACAGGCTGACCGCTTTGCTGGGAACTAATGCAGCTAGTTGAAGCCAATGCTCATTTCTCATTCCAGAAATCATAGGGCCCTTAAGAATGATGCTAAATCTACTCTGCTTTTGCTCTATCAATGGAAAACAAAGCCTGGATGATGGCATATCTGTTTATATCATGGCTTACTGAATACTTTAAGCTCACTGTTGAGACCTACTGCTCAGAATAAAAGATTCCTCTCAAAATATTACTGTCCATTGAAAATGCACCTGGTCTTGCAAGAACTCTGATGGAGATATCCAAGGAGATTAATGTTTTTTTCATGCCTATTAACACGACATTCATTCTGTGACCTATGGATCAAGGAATAATTTTGATTTTCAAGTCTTCTTTTAAGAAATATATTTCATAAGGCTATAGCTGACATAGATAGCGATTCCTCTGATGGGTCTCGGCAAAGTAAATTGAAAGCTTTCTGGTAAGGATCCACCCTTCTAGATGCCTTAAGAACATTCTTGATTCATGGGAGGAGGTCAAAATATCAACATTAACTGGAGTTTGGAAGAAGATTCCAACTCTCCTGGATGACTTTGAGGGATTCAAGTCTTCAGTGGAGGAAATAACTGCAGATGTGGTAGAAATAGAAAAGAACAAGAATTAGAAGTAAACCTTGAAAATGTGATTGAATTGTTCCAAGCTCATGATAAAACCCGAACGGATGAGGAGTTACTTCTTATGGATGAGCAAAGAAAGTGGTTTCTTGGTTTTTTTTTTCTTGAGTGAATATCGTGGAAGAAAAAGGGTTTCTTGAGATGGAATCTGCTCCTGGTGAAGACACTGTGAACATTGCTGAAATGACAACCAAAAACTTAGAATATTAGATAAACATAGTTGATACAGCAGTGGGAGGTTTTCAGAGGATCAAGTCCAATTTTGAAAGGAGTTCTACTATGGGTAAAATGCTATCAAGCAGCATTGCATGCTACAGACAAATCTGTTGTGAGAGGAAGAGTCAATCGATGCAGCAAACTTCATTGTCTTATTTTAAGAAATTGCCACAGTCACCCCAACCTTCAGCAACCACCACCCTGATCAATCAGCAGCTGTCAACACCTTACCCCAGTGAAAAGATTATGACTCGCTGAAGACTCAGATGATCCTTAGCATTTTTTAAGTATTTTTAAATTTAAGGCATATACATTGATATTTAGACATTATGCTACTTGCACACTTAACAGACTATAGTATAGTATAAATATAACTTTTATATGCACTGGGAAACCAAAAAATTCATGTGTCTTGCTTTATTGTGACATT
Organism: Daubentonia madagascariensis; assembly: GCA_023783475.1. NCBI lineage: Eukaryota > Metazoa > Chordata > Mammalia > Primates > Daubentoniidae > Daubentonia > Daubentonia madagascariensis. The sequence continues at coordinate 16,930 of JAKFHU010001609.1, read as the reverse complement.
TGCTTTATTGTGGTGGTCTGGAACCGAACCTACGATATCTTTGAATTATACCTATATATTAAAATCGTGGCTTTGGATAACACAGAACTAGATGTAAATCCTGCCTCTTCTGCTTCCAAGGTAGATAAATGGACAATATTTATCTTGACATTTATAAGCTTCTTTTTGTATATCTACACAATTTAGTTAATAATATACACTCTATGAGATAAGATTGACACTTTCAGGTCTGCCATCATGACAGTTCTTCTCTTAGTAGAGTAATTATAGAAAAAGAAAAATAAAGATAAAACGAAATAACCTTGTAAACCTTTCAGGTGGCAAAATTTAATGTCCTTCAAAATTTAATATCCTTCAAAATGTCTCCTCTCTGTTGTTTTCAGTCCCACATTTCAAAAGTCATTTATAGGCAGTCATGGCATGACAGTTTTTCATTTAGCTTTCCAGAGTTCTTGTGCAAAACCTCAGCATACCTACATGCTGTGTAAAAGATATTCCTCCAGGCACTGAACGAGCTACACAGCTGAGACTAATATTAAATGACCCACACATCTTCCCCTGTGATGTAGCAGCCCCATACAGAATCTTCAAGACCATCCCCCCTCACACTGGAGGGTACTGTTTCAACGAGTATAACCCCTGAGTTTGGAGAATCTCTGATAGTCCTGAAAGTGAATAGACATGTGCACTGATATCCCAGCACAAGTCTTTGTCTCATATTTTTCATTTTCAGAGTCACGGACCTACCTGAATACTGAACAGTCCAGGGATGCATAAGATGGCATTGCCTTTTGCTCCTTGTATCAGTCAGGACTTGGTGAGAGAAGCAGACCCTCTATGTCTGTATCTGAATCTCAATCTCTATGTCTATCATCTATCTACGTATTTATAAAAATTAAAAGGATTTGGTCTGTTACAGAGATTTGACCTTATGCAATTGTGGGAGGTAGCTAAGCAGTCTCTATAAGGCTGTTGTCCTCAAGTCTGAGGCTGGGAACTTGAAGCTTGGGTAATCTAGACAGGGAAATATATGGAAAAGTACGAGAGAGCAAGAACTAGCTGGAATCCACAGACATGAGTTAAAGACCATGAAGATGAACTGGAATCCATGTCAATTCTTATTATCTCTGACCTTGATGGTGTGGGTATCTTACAGAAGTGGGGGCCCATCATCAGCAAGCTCAACACACACACCTGACCCAGGATTTGGAGAAGCTGAAGGAAAGATCTTGGGGAAGGGGGAGCAGTTGCAGGCTCAGTCACTGCCTCATGCTAATGAGGTAATCCAGCAGATATGTGACAATGACAGCAACTGTGTGGGCCATCATATATAAAACAATGTATGTTGTAAAAGAAAAATTGCACTGAACACTTGTTAAAAATGGCAAGACAGATTTCAGTTGAGCTACTGTAGTAAAGAAGAGAAACTTCCAGATAGAACAGAGCTCAACTCCAAATACAGCAAAGACAGCTGGGGATTTGTAGTCAATGAGCAGAATGAGGGGGTCATTGGATGGAAAGTTACCAAGATCAACTTGAATAGATATTGGGGGGCAGGAGGAGATTATTGCTAAACTGAGCTCAGCTGGGCAAAGATGAGGCCTAATCAAGAATGGAGCTCAAAGGAGCCTGACTAAAGTTGTCATGGAGGGATTCCTTCTCAGTATGAACTACCTAAATACCAGCTGTTTCACTTCTGTGCTCGAGATTTCACACAAGAGTCTTTCTTATGGTCCAGTCCAATTGAGGAATTTGGGAAATGTGGTTCAGCCTAGCCAAGGCAACAACTACAAAGCTACCACACTCCTATTTGGTGGCTATGCTTCTTACCCTAGACTTACTTTCCTGCTGTGAGATCCGGAGCACAGGTAGTGGATTCCTTCACTATCTCCCCTAAAAGTAGATAGGTAGGCGGGGATTTACTGGCAGGACAATGGCCAGCTTTTCCCCTACTTCCAGTTTGTTTCTATCTTGTGATGAGCTTTCTAGTCCTTTCCCCACTCCCTGCGCCTTGCTCCCTGGGACAACAGGGGAGGCAGGGTTACATTTGGGGCATGGCCCTGGTCATGTTTGCGGAGATCTATGCAGTATTTTTTTTTCCTTTTCAGCAATATGGGATTTTATTTATTTATTGTCCTGTATTTGCCTCATAGGGTTGTTGTTAGGACTAAATAGAAAATGCTTATAAAGTGCTTAGAAGATTGCCTGCCCCAGAGTAAATCTTTGAAGGAGCCCAGGGAATTTCACCCCAAAATGTGGCACCCAGATATGCTGATTATTTTATTTTATTTATTTATTTTTTATTTCAGAATATTATGGGGGTACAACACTTTGGCTATATATATTGCCCATGCACTGCCCGTGTCAGAGCTACAATCGTGGTCATCCCCCAAACTGTGCTCCCTGCATCCATTCAGTGAGAGTTTTTCCCATCCCCTCCACCCCCCTCCCGCCTGCCTGCCCCCTGATGAATATTCTTGCCCTGTGTGATGTAGGTGTTGATCAGTTAGTACTAATTTGATGGTGAGTACCAGTGGTGCTTGTTTTTCCATTCCTGTGACACTTCACTTCGAAGAATGGGTTCTAGCTCCAACCAGGATAATACCAGATGTGTTAATTCACTATTGTTCCTTATTGCTGAGTAATACTCCATGGTATACATATACCACATTTTATTAATCCACTTGTGTATTGATGGGCACCTGGGTTGTTTCCACATCTTTGCAATTGTGAATTGTGCTGCCATAAACATTCGTGAGCAGATGTCTTTATTATAAAATGCCTTTTTTTCCTTTGGGTAAATACCCAGTAGTGAGATTGCTGGGTCAAATGGTAATTCTACTTTTAATTCTTTGAGGTATCTCCATATTACTTTCCATAGAGGTTGTACTAATTTGCAGTCCACCAGCAGTGTATGAGTGTTCCTATCTGTCCACGTCCCCGCCAACATTTGTTGTTTGGGGATTTTTTGGTATAAGCCAATCTCACTGGAGTTAAGTGATATCTCATTGTGGTTTTGATTTGCATTTCCCTGATAATTAGAGAAGTTGAGCAATTTTTTATATGTTTGCTGGCCATTTTTCTGTCTTCTTTGGAAAAGTTTCTGAAGAGGCCAGATGAGAAAAAACCAGTGAAAGAACTCAGGGAACATGAAAAATCAGAGTGAAAAGTCACCTCCAAAAGAAACCATCAGTTCCTCAGCAATGGATACCAACTCAAATGAAATGGGTAGAATGACAGAAGGGGAATTTCGTTTATGGATTATAAGAAAGCTCAATGAAATTCAAGAGAAAATTGAATCCCAGCACAAAGAAACCACAAGAAAAATGCAAGAGATGAATGAAAAATTCTCCAAAGAAATAGAAATACTACAGAAAAATCAAATAGAAATCCTAGAAATGAAAGAAGCATTCAAGGATCTACAAAACACAGTGGAAAGCCTTAAGAATAGGCTGGACCATGCAGAGGAAAGAATTTCAGAGCTAGAAGACAACTCCTATGCGCTAAATAAAACAGTCGAAGAGAAAGAACACAAAAACAAGAGGCATGAAAAAAGCATACAAGAAATGTGGGATTATGTAAAGAGGCCAAACATAAGGATCATAGGCATCCCTGAGGGAGAGGAAGAAAATTCACATGGGCTGGAAAATTTATTTGAAGGAATAATAGAGGAAAATTTCCATGGCTTAGCCAGAAATCTCGATATCCAAGTACAAGAAGCACACAGGACTCCTGGGAGACTCAACGTAAAAAGGCATTCACCACGCCACATAATTATTAGACTGACCAAAGTAAACACAAAAGAGGCACTCCTCAGAGCTGTAAGATGAAAACAGCAGATAACCTATAAAGGGAAACCAATCAGATTAACTGCAGATTTCTCAGCTGAAACCTTACAAGCCAGAAGGGAATGGGGAGACATCATCAGTCTCCTAAAACAAAACAAAAGCCAACCCAGAATTCTGTACCCTGCCAAAATAAGCTTCTTATACGAGGGAGAAATGAAGACATTTCCAGATAAGCAATCACTGATAGAATTTGCGAAATCCAGACCGGCGTTGCAAGAAGTGCTTAGACCTGCATTATACACTAACCAGAACAACAGACACCCACCTATGTAAAACTACGCAAAAGCTAAAACCCCAGAAACCAGATTCCACAATGATGCAAGAGATCTATGCAGTACTATCAGTGGATTTTCTTGGATGCAATCTGCCAGAAAACAGCTAGTATTCCTACAACCAAAGCAAAGGCAAATAATTTCATTTTCACTTACTCTTACGGGACAATTCAGAAACACTTTACTTCCGAGGTTTACTGTGCACCACCCAGGCTTAGGAGCCTTTGGAGATACTCAGGACAGTGCTTTGCATTATAGAGTCAACAAATGTGAGAGCTACTAAGGCCCAAGGCTTGTTCAGATGGTTAGGACCCCCCTTCCCTCTGTCCACGTGGTCAGGCCTTCTCCTGTACTCCTGTCCACAACTTTCTGTGACTAGGGCTACCAGAATGAAGAATGGCTGCTTGAGAGACAGGCTTATGCTGCAGGGCATTTCACTCTCTTGCCTTGCTAATTGGTGTCCATAAGCCTGATAAAATGTAAATACTTTGTTTCCTGAAAGCTAGTGACAAAAAAATGTTAAGAAGAAGGAGATGAGGTAATAACAGGATAGTTAAGTGAGCTAATTCCTCAGTGTTCATGGGAGGCAGCCAGTATTTGCTTTGTAAAATGGAGATATTTAGAAATAAAAGTCTTTTCCTATTATTTAGAGTTATGAAGACAACCACCAAAAACATCTGAAACCATACATAGTTTAAAATGTTTGTTTCCAGAGGTAAAAACTGAGGATGCAGTTTTGGAAGCAGTGGAGTAGAGCAGGAAGCTCCAGCCTTGCACTATAATCCCTGTCTTCTTGAACTTCCTTTTTTCCATCTGAATGCATTATTTCGACAATAATTAAAAGACAAGTCAAACTAAACCCTTCCAAATAATCTTAGTCTATTGAATATGTCACATATATTTTGTTAATTATTGAAACCAAGCTATATTTAATGAAGGTGGAACAAAAGGGTCAGGGCCGTTTTATTTCAGAGAATTCATGAACATCCTTTTCAGCAATATAGGCAGGAAAATTCAGAAATTGTAATTTATACAAAATTTTAAAACTCTTCAATTACAATGGATGAAGGGAAGAAAATACATCTCAAGAGAGTGTTTGGATATTACTGGGGCACAAGTTTTTTAATCATTAATATAATTGGTGCAGGCATTTTTGTGGCCCCCAAAGGGGTGTTGAAGTACTCTTGCATGAACGTGGGGCTCTCCCTTTGTATTTGGGCCGGCTGTGCTTTATTGGCCATGACAACAACGCTCTGCTCTGCAGAGATAGGTATAAACTTCCCATGCAGCGGATCTAATTATTATTTCATCAGGAGATGCTTCGGCTCCTTGATCGCTTTCCTGAATCTCTGGACATTGTTGTTTGTGGGGCCAGGGACAGTCGCTAGCCAAGCCCTGCTCCTGGCTGAGTATAGCATCCAGCCTTTTTATCCCACCTGCTCTGCCCCAAACCTGTCAAAGAAATGTCTGGCGCTGGCCACGTTGTGGATTGTGGGACTTCTGAATTCTCGTGGTGTGAAAGAGGTGACTTGGCTTCAGACAGCTAGCACAGTGCTGAAAATGTCCGTACTTGGCCTTATTTCCCTAAGTGGAGTGGTGTTGCTGGTGAAAGGCAGAAAGGAGAATGTAGAAGGGTTTCAGAATGCTTTTGATGGTGAATTTCCAGAGGCCTCCCAGCTTACAGAAGCCGTCTTCCAAGGATATTGTGCATATTCAGGCGGGGGATGGTTCACATGTATAGCAGGTAATTAGCAATCCATTGAGGAAAAAAAATGTCAAGCCATGACATTGTGTGCAATATGAAATGCATATCATTTATTGTATTTTGAATTTTATCTCAAATAAATGATTCAGTGTTTTTTTCTTCCTTATGACTTTCTAAATCAGATCATATCAGCCTTGCACTTGTCATCTACTCTTAATTTTTTTCCTGTTTATTCCAAAATACTTAATTGATTGTACAACTTTTCTTTTTCAGCTTTCTTTTCTGGGACAGCAGCTGTTGGGACCTCTGTGTTAATCTAGGTTCCTTTCTGTTAATGGATGGACGCTGAGGTTGTGAAATTCTTCCCTACCCATGGAAGCTGTAAATCCAGGAATGATCTAATGCCAGGCTGTGTTTGTGTTGTGTGTGGGTGTGACACACTTATTTATTTATTCCTCGAATTATATTTTCTATTCTATTATAACTTATTTTTCTTTTATTGGATGGATGTAATGTTAAAGGTTCATGTAATAGTACAAATTGATTTTTGTTTTTTGGGTTTTTTTTGTTTTTACTTTTATGGAACACTTCATGAATTTGCACACTATTGCACAGGGGCCATGCTAATGTCTGTATTGTTCCAATTTTAATATATATGCTGCCAAAGCAAGCACTAATATTGGATCCAATTGGCCTTTTGCACATCAAAAGGCAACCAGATCCAAATGATAAATTAATGATAAAGCTGTAATTTTCATGTATACATTGTAAGAACAGTCACCCTACTGCATTCTTGGATGCTTTTAAATGGTAAATTAGCCAAAATGCAAAGATAAATGCTTGGGACCACCACCTGTAACCATGATCACAGAAGTCTGAAAGAGGCTCCTTCCTTTCCCATCCTCCGGACGAGCACTCCCCAGGCACCTGAAACAGGAACTTCTCCAGCAGCAATCTGAACCCCGTGTCCACAATGGCAACTCTGGGCAGGTGGTGGCCTGAAGTGGTTGCCCAAGGTGGAACAGCACTGCCTTGCCTCACTGAGAACCTCAGAGCAGAGCAATGAATGCTGGGTTGTTCCTTGCACTTGTACTAGGCTCCTAAGTATTTTTAAAGAGAAGAGAAACATAGATATTCTAGATTGCTTTGAGGCTGGATTTAAAACCTTTCTCTTCAATGTCAGGACAAAAATTTTTCTCCTTTCATTTCGAAAGTTAGTCTCTTCCCTTGAACTGTTTATCCTTTACCTGCTACCTCCTTAAGGACTGTTCAAATTCCTTTATTTAATTCTTTCTCAACTTCAACCTTTTTACTAGTTATTTTTTTTCACATTTAAATATGAAGCCATTGCTTCTCGGCCTTTTGGCTAAGACCAAATGTAAATATGAAGCCAACTATTGACTCTTGAACAAAATTTTTCTTTAATCTTAGAACCCTCCACTGATGTGTCTATCATTCATTAAATCATTTAGCAGCAACTATCTTTTTAATCACTGACTGTTCCTAAAACTGTGTACTAGTGCCTCAAGATGAGTAAGATGTAGTCTTTACCCTAATGAGGCTTACAGTCTAGTAGAAGAGACAATTCCTACATTTTGTAGATAAGTTGACCTCTGCCACTTAACCAACTGTGGCAAATATCTTCTCCTCTCTGGATTTTTTTTTTAACTTGCAAAATGTCCATCATGGCTTAAAATCACTATAATTCTATGCTTTATAAACAAATAATGGCATATGGTGTTTAATAAGTAGCCATAAGGAAATAATATAATTACTATGAAAATTCAGTAGAAAGAAAGGTTGATTTTCCCTCTCACTGAGTGAAAAGGGCAACAACTTGAATGGAATCCAAAAAATTCCAGCAGTAGAAATATATGAGTGAAGGTGTGGAGGTAAGTATGCAGGGTGGATGTAAGATATGGCACGCAATCTTGGGTGACTGCAAAAGTGATTTCCTTCTGAGGGTCTTGGTAATTAATATGATTACTGAGGCAATTACATAGAGAGAAGAAGAACAAAATGGCATAGGATTGGGGATGATGACTGGACAATGCCAACTTTTAGGCAGTAGGTGAGAAAGAAGATCCAGTGAAGAAGCCAGGGGAGGCTCAGAGAGTTATGAAGGAAAATCCCCATGTGTTCCAAGAAGAGAGGGAAATCAACACGGTTAAATGCTTCAGAAGTTGAGGAGTGTGAGGACTGACCAGAACACTTTCCCTGATAAACTAAGAGGTCACTGGTGAACTTTGAGCATGACAGCAAGTCAGTTTGTATTGAGTTAAAGAATAAGGTACTAAGAAGAGAAAGCTGCGAGGAAATTACTCTTTTATGTGGTTTGTGATTAAATGCGCTGCTGCAATTTGAGGGGCTAGCTGAGCAAATCTTACCCTCTTTCCCATTGTCTCTCTCTTTTAAGGATAGAAGAGATCTCTCTGGGTTTTATTGGAGCCAATTTCAACTTGTTCCGTTGCCAGAGATGTTTCATTGTGAGATAATTATTCTCAGCTGAAAACAGATTTACAGGATTTGCTAACCTATAAGCTATTATGAAACTCCTCACAAGCAGCTGGCAGTAAACAAAAGCTGGAGGAATTTCAGTGTATGCTGGAGTTGTTAACTTTAAGACCAAGTTCTAAGTAACACTTTGACCTGTCAAGTGGTGATTTGTACGCAGCTGACTTTGCATGGTCTAGGAACACCCATCTTTTAAGTTTAAGACCCAAGGATATTCACTACCTATCTGGCTATTATAACCCTTTATTATAAATTAAATTCTAATCTCTACCTCCTCTCTGTTAATCAAATATATTACGAGAATGAGTAAAAGGCCCAGAGGAAAGTATAGTTAATCTAAAAAATTGGCCTTTTGTTTGTTCCAAACCTTTAACTAACAACTATATTCATTAACAACAACCATTTCTTAAGCACTTATTATGTGCTAGGCACTGAGATTGGAACTTTGTTATCTTGATAATTTCTACTTCAGGTAAGAAAATTAAAGCCTTCACAGCCAGTGCACTGTCCAGAAGTCCCACAACTAGTAAGTGGTGTAACAGGGTTAAAATTAGAGCTTTGTAATCCTTTACTCTTCAAGTGCTTAATCAGCCCATATTAGTGTCCCCTATGGGCATGACATGCAACCCCTGGGCAGATGCAGATAGAAGAAATTTGATATATGTCAAAGGGATAGATATTTACTAGTCAGGGGGATTTGGTTTTAAGTAACAGAAACCTATACACATTAGCTTAACGAATAAAAGGGGAACTTACTGGAAGAATAACGCTGTATTTCAAGGAAGATCTGAGCAATTAATCTTCTGGAGCAACAGGAAATAAGAAAGCTCTAGGAATTAAAAAAAAACAAGATTTCTCACCCTCCATTCATTTTTACCACCATTGCATTGTTTTTCTCTTGCCTCTCTTAGTCTCATTGATGTTTGGTTCAAATTCTTGAGAGAAATTTTCTTGTGTGCTGGCAGAGATTGGCTTCCAGTGGGTCAGGTGTCTGTGCTTGGTTCTGTTGCCCGTGGGCAGGGCACAGGTCACATTGTATACACGGGGTTATAGATGTTCATTTCTTTGTGTCAGGGAGTAATTCTCAGAGAATGGCAAAACAGGGAAAATGGTGTGACAAATGAGACAATATTTGAAAATAAGACTGTCCTAGAAAATCCATTGTATATGATACTAAATCAGGATCTTTTTTCTTTTCTTTTTTTGCACTTAATATTGGCATAAAGGAATGGTAAGAGCCTATAGGGAGAGAGAATTTGTGACTGACTCTTACTCCTTTCAGTAGATGCTATGAGAATGTGGAATAGGACAATTTTGCTAGCCGAGGAAGCCTCTCCTGTTTCCCCAGAAGAAGTTATGACTTTGCTGAGATCTGAAGGAAGAGCAGAGGTCAACTAGGCAACTAGGAGAGGAAAGAACATTGTACACGAGAGCACAGGCCCTGTGGCAAGAAGGGACGTGACGTATTTGAAGAACTATAAAAGGCCAGTCTGCCCACACAGGACACAGGTAGCAAAGGGGACTGTCAAGTGGTCTTGTAATTTACCCCCATCGCACCCTGTTTCTTTTCACGTGAACACTTACCATAGTCATTATTTTAACTTTTATCTATGTGATTGTTTAACTAGTGTATAACTCTTCTTCTTGGGGTTAAACTTCATGTAGTTTTTGCTCACCGTGGTATTCCCACTACCCAAACTCAGAGCCTAGGGCCTGAAGACAGACTCACATGGTACAAGGCCTGTGGGCTCAGGTTTCATTTTTCGTTCTTATGTCTTTCTTCAGAAATTTTGCCCTCTATGGAGAAAGTAAAGAAAATTTTCCCCCTTTCTTCATTTAGCACCAAATTAGGGATGGGTAAGTATGTAGTGGTCCACTAATGTTGGTGTTGTGTGTGTGTATACATGTGGTGGTGGTGGGAAAGTGGGTAGGAAGAACACAACCCAATACTTTAGAGGTGGAGCAATTTTAAAGATAAATCTAAAAAAATATTTTTTACCAATTATGATTTTGTTCTTTTATGTTATAGGGGAGCTGAAGAATCCCAGAAAGACAATTCCCAGAATCATATTTACTGCATTACCTCTGGTGACTATAGTTTACTTACTGGTTAACATTTCCTACCTGACCGTTCTGACGCCCAAGGAAATTCTCTCTTCGGGTCTGTACACACATGGCCAAGGCAATAAATGAAGTGCTGGTCCTTTCAGCATATCTTAAGTATCACTTTACCAGTTGGGACTGCTGTTTACTGTTCATTATTCTATATATAGAATCAACTTGTAATTTTCCAAAGTAACACAGGGCCAGACAGTATGATTTGGTTTGGAAAGGAGATTCATATTTAAGCGTGGTTATGCATTTTCTGATAATATGGAAAGGTGTATATATAATGGTGGTATATGGTGCAGACCACATTCAAATATTAGCATTCCTTTCATGATCTTGTCTCACCAGAGTGACAGACACTATGTAATCAGTGCTTGTATCTACTAAAACTTTCAAAACATTTGATTCCCAAATGTCCTTCTAGAAGACGTAAAGAATAGCAACTACAAAGTGTAGTATATTAGCACTTTACAAAGTAGATGCTAATGTTCAATTGATGTATATAATTAATACTAAAATTAATATGTAAAATAATGTAGTTGTTTACCATAAATAGCTCTAAAACTTATGGTGGCAAAGGGCCCTGAACATATTGGAAATTTGACTAAAAAATAACTATCTTAGAGACCAAATTACAGAATAAAGAATAAAAGAATAAGAAAATAGTAAAGAAATGTACATTTTAAAATGAGTAACAGACTCAAGGAATGAAAGAAAATTTGAAAAGAAATGAAAAACAGGGAAAATGGAAGACTAATAATTTTCTCAAACCAGCATTAAACCCCTTTCTGAGATAAACCCATCACCCTGTAACTTTAGGACTAATCTCTTCTGAGCAGTTATTATTGTTCTGGTGAATCTTGGACGATCTGGAGGTAAATCAAAGGGAGGTTTTAATATGAAGATTCTGATAAACTTTGCCTCAATTCTTATGCTACTGCCATGCAGGATGCTGCCACATGCAGCATTGATTAACAGTGGTCTGGCTGTCTCAGGTACCTGTAAACTAGATATGGTCAAGATTCTGAGTGTTTGTGGGAACAAACCCAAATGCAAAACTGGGTAAGAACAAGCCATGATTTATTAACTACCCTGATTATGTAAACAATACATTTACACAGTCAATTATGGGTGTGGTTGGGCTGCTGCTCAGCTAGCTCAGCTGTTACGTGTCATTGAAGCTGGCGTCTGCTATGACTGTCAGTGCCCTGCCTGTGTGGGTTGTTAAAAAAATTATGAATATCTCCTCTGGTGTATCATGATGGTTTCAACAATTCTGTGGGTGGCACAAAAGCTTTGGCATGTGTGGAAGACTCATGAAGTGTTTTGACCTTAATCGCTTCCGTTTGGTTTATAGTGCTTAGTCTTTTACGTGTATAGTCCTTAGACTCTTTCTTTAAATTCTGAATTAAAGTTTTTGAATTCAAATATCTGCACTTTTATTGTATTAGTGCAATACAATACTATTTAAATTAAGAAATAATAAAAAATGTAGGCCAGGCATGGCGGCTCATGCCTGTAATCCTAGAATTTTGGGAGGCTGAGGTTGTAGGATCAATTAGACCCAGGAGTTTGAGGCTGCAGTGAGCTGTGATTGCACCACTGCGCACCAGCTTGGGCAACACAGAGAGATCCTGTCTCTCAAAAAAATACCCCAACACATCCCACTTTAAAAATGTATGCACAGGGACAAGCATCATAGCATTATGTATGATAGCAAAAGATTAAAGATCACCAAAATATCCAATAAGGTTGAAATAAATAATTTGTAGAAATCCATTTAGTAGACAATTCTGAACTTTTAAAAAGATGATATTGTTGATGGATACTTAAAGCCAAGGGACAATGTTTATTATGCAATTATGAAGGGAAAAGTCAGGATGTATATTATGATATAAGACAGAAACTATATAGTTAACAATGGTGATCAGCTGGGATGATATTGTGGGTGATTTTTCCTTTATGTTTTTACACTGAATTTTCCAAATTTTCTTTAATGAAGTACATAATTTATATAAAAGAGAAAAAAGTTATAAGGAAAAGAAATAAGTTCTTAAGTTAAGAAATTTTAAGGATTAAGGGGTGCATTTTTTTAATCAAACAGGTATATCTAAAAGATGTGAAAAGTTTCCAAAGGAGTATAGAGCACCTTGATGCAGTGTGAATTGGATGCTACATTTTATTTGATGAACACTGAAAAATATTACACAAAGCTGTGATAAATATTAGATTCTAATATTTATGGTTCACATAGAAAAAGAAACAGTGGTATTAATCACATAGTGTGTTTGTGTGTGTCAGTGCCTGAGCTCTGACTTGTTTCTTCAATTATTTTTCTCTTAGAAAGAAAAAATAGCCTTTGTTGTGAATAAATTCTATGACTGAGGATAAAAAGGTGTCCCTTTAGAATAAAGTGTGTGGAAATATTGTAGAGAGGAGCACTGGTCCCAGCTTTTAAACTCGAGGATTTCAGTGTTCCTGAAGCCCTGCCACACAGTGCTGACAGGGGTGCTCACATTTGGTGTTCTTGAGGGTTCCATGCCACACAGGGCAAGATAACCCAAAACACTAAATAAATTGTATGGAAACAGAAGCTGAGGAGCTTTCCTTGGCCAGAGCAGCCTGCAAATAGCTGGTCCCAAGTACACAGGTATGGTTAAGAATTTTAAAAAGAAAGTGGGAATTTTAGAATCACTTCCTGGTAAATTGATGCAATCATTTTTGGAGGGTGATTTTGTAATATCGCCCTTATTTATAATAAAAATGTATATACCTTTGGACGCACAAGTTCCACTTCTAAGAATTTACTCTGAGGAGGATGGCACATCTATCAAGAACTTCAAGGCACAAGTGTTTTCATTAAAGCACATTTATATCAGCAAAAAATTGTAACCAACCCACCAATCCATCAATATGGAATAAATAGATAAACTAATTTATAGTTACATTATATAATGGTTCCAAAGTGCTGGAATTACAGATGTGCGCCACCATGCCTGGCCTTACAGTTATATAATGGAATACTGAGAATTCACTCAAATAATTAGATGGACGCATATGTACTAATATGACCAAGATACGTTGGAAAGTGAAAAAAGCAAGCCTAAGTGTGTGCATGCACACACACAAACACATACATGTACACCCATGTACAACCCTCACAGATGCTTATATATTCATAGAAAATTTCTGGAAGAAGATCCAAACAGATCTCAACGGTAGTTACATTTGGGGTGCATGAAAGAGGGATTGGTGAGAAGAGAGACATTTACGTTTTATATTATTTATTTTATGCTACTTATTTTACCAGAGCATATATGAAATAAATTTTAAAAGAAAAGAAACATGTGGAAAGGAGTAAAAAAGAAAAAAATCACTCGTGGGACAGAGCTGAAGATTGTGTAGAAAGATGTATCATTTTTGCCAACCAACACGGGCAGAGCCGCATCTGACCCTCTTAGAGTTATAAGCAGCCACATTTGTAGAATACATACTGGGAAAGTGAAGGGAAATTTCCTTTGCATTACTGGAAAGAAATATTTTTGAAATGTGTCTGAAAATGGGAAGTGTGTAGAGGTATGGGTGTTCAGGAGGAACAACCAACAATACCTTATTTGAAATAAACAATAAGTGAGTCAGGAGACATTTTTAAACAAGACCCAATATTGAAGAATAGCACTAAGGAGAAAAGTGAAATGGCCCTTGAGGCTATTTAAAACAGGTTAAGAAAAATAGAGATCTTCACAAACAAGAACTATTAATAACATTTTACTTTTGTTGCATTTTAAAAGTCTTAGTATTTGTTATAAGCCAGTATGTTGATGTGCCAGAGGCTCTCCTGGAAACCAACCTTGGCATAAGAGCAAAGAACCCGAGGACACCTACCCCCAGGGACACAAGATCCTGCTGTACTCATTCCATTGAAAAACTGAGAACTCATTCCTCTGTGACTGAATGATCTGTCCTAGCATACATCTACATAATATGAATTGGGCTCAAGTGGATTCTCATGAATGATGGCTACTTTTCTTCTTTAGTGCCTTTTATACCTATTGACTTTTATTAAATTAATGTTCATAAGGTGTCTCCACCTTTAAGCAAAAAAAGAAGAATATTCTCTAAAGGTTGGTCTGTAGTAGAGTTTCTCAGTCTTGGTACTACTAACATTTTATACCATGTAATTCTTTGTTGTAAGGGCTCTCCTGTGCATTATAGGATGTTTAGCAACATTCCTTTGCCACTACCCACTCATGCCAGTAGCAACCTCCTGCTTCCCCAGTTGTGACAATCAAAAAAGTCTGCAGATATTGCCAAATTATGCTGAAGAGCAAAATTACTTCCAGTTAAGAGTTGCTGATCTATAGACAAGCCCCAAATGTCATAAATCTTTTTATCTGTGTGTGATTTATTTTCTCTGTCTTCATAGTTCATTTCTCTGTTAAGTATTTCAAATTGCACCATGATGTAAGTAAGGCTAATTCCTGTGTCAGTGGTGTTATGCTGTGCTTTTTTGACCCTGAATGCAACTATCAATACCCTGTAGGGTAGTTTTAGAAAACAAGCATGCATTCAAACATCCATTCAATCATCCATTCCACAAAATCAAGTCATTCCACAAGTATTTATTAAAAACTCACTATATGTCTGTCACTGAGTGAAGTACCAGTTTTATAGGAAAAAAATGGATGATCCTTGCCCTTAAAAAGTTCCTGGTCAATTGGGAAGACCTATGAAATAATACCCATTTATGTTACAGGGTAACAGGGCTGCAATGGACACATGCTTAAGGGGTTGTGTAAGTATAGGGAAATAAACAACAAAAGTAAACAATATTCTTAATTACTTTTAAAATTTTCTCCTTTCTTTTTGAAATAATGAAAATTAAAAGGTTTATCTTTAGTATCTTTCTTTTAACACAATTTCTTTTGTGTATTTTTGTCTTCCTGCAGATGCTGTGGCTATCACGTGGACTGATCGAGTTTTCCCCTCATTAACATGGATTATTCCTTTTGCTATTTCTGCCTCATTATTTAGCACCCTTCTGATTAATGTATTTGAATCATCAAGACTGATATATATTGCATGCCAACAGGGCCACCTGCCTTTGCTATTTAATACACTTAATAGTTACTCCTCTCCATTTCTGTCTGTGCTACTACTTGTCACTGTGGGATCCCTTGCAATTGTCTTAACAAACCTCACTGATTTGATAAACTATCTTTATTTTGTGTTTTCTTTTTGCTCTGTATTATCAGCAATAGGAATACTAAAACAGAGATTCCAGGAACCCTGATTTACCTTCACCTTATAAGGTAGAAGTGGGCTTTCTAATTTTTTTCTGTGTGAAAGAAAAGATACTAGGCAACCGTATTTAAGAGTATATTCAGAATATGTATGAGTAAATTTTTTTTTACTACTCAACAATTTTGAAACACATAAGAATAATCTGGTCTTGATTTTAATTTTCATTTTTATTATATTGGTTTGGCTCACTATAAAATCTCTTAAGTTCCACTTAATGGTTTATTAGAGAGAGCGATAGTTCCCTTGGGTTGCTGGACAGATCATTATGAGTCTTTTGACCAGAGATTACCTTGTCTACTTAAGTAGCTACTTATGCACACCAGTATCCTGCCACAGTCAGGGTCAGATTTAGCAGATGGGAAACAGAAGATGCAAGGTGAGGTCACAAGTGATAACCGCTACTGTCCTGAAACATCAGCTTACTTTGATCAGTGACAAATTCCCTCTTTTCAACTTTACTTACTTTTAAACTTACTTTCAGTCTGGATGAGAAAAACATTTCACAGGAGAGGAGACAGCCCTTTAATCATGGAAAAAGAAATAAACAAAAAAGTTGGTAGCATAAGGATATTATTGGAGAAAGGGGGCCCTGATGCTCTGATTATCAGAAAAATAAAATAGTCTTGGTTGGCTTGGTAGCACATTCAAAGCTTTGCTTGGATGGTCACCTTTAGTCTTCTCAGTAATACAAAAGGTGAATTCTACTGTTACTCCCCTTTTACAGATGAGGAAACAGATTTAGAACAATTAAGTCACTTGCCCAAGCTCACACAGCATCAAGTGGAGCCAAGATTGAAATCTAGGTACTCTCTTTGGAGTGTTTGACTCTCACTAAGTACAAAATATAAGAACAAACTCTGGGAGAAAGGAAGCAACGTTCTCATCAACTTTGCTTGACTTATGACCATCCTTCCTTTTCAGTCTTCCCTTTTACTTCTTTCATCCAGCCATCCCTTACCGTTGTGGATTTAAGTATTAGTTATTGAGAAGCATCTATTAATATATTTTAAACACCTTGCTAGGTACTCTGGGTACAGAAAGAATTAAGACTTAGCTCCTGCCCTTAGGCAGTTTATGATCCATCTGGACAGTCAGGTGAACCAAAATCCATGGTATGATGATTGCTGCATAGTGGCCTCCAGAGGATGCTCAGAGAACATGTCGGGGAGGGGGACCTA